>CAJVPM010001203.1:0-12794 GCA_910592325.1 Scutellospora calospora | reverse complement strand
CATAATCAAATTCATCTGACGAGGAAGAAAATTTTGGTCTAGAATTACTCTTTAATCAACCAGAACTACAACAATTATCCTCTAATCAATCACAACAAGTAAATATGACTCAACCTAATCAACAAAACTTTCAAGAACTTACTGATGCTCTTACCTAATTAATTACCACTCTGTCTAATACTACTACTACCTTGACTAACAATACTAATGCTATCAATAATTCTTTCAGAAAAGAAGCTCGAGTGATTGATTTGCTTTACTTTTATAGTAGAAATCAGGACCTTATAACTTGGCTTACTAAATTTAACAAAGTCTGCAATGCTAACAGAATTACTGATGACAATAAGCTTCAAGTTGTATCTGCATATCTTAAAAGAGCTGCTACTACTTGGTGAACTAAAAACTAAGCTTTGGTCAACACTAGCCCTAATAGAATCTAACAATAAAATAATAGTAACTCTGCTCATAATACTTACTTCATTATTAACTTCTCTACTGCCTTTTGTTCTCAAACTCTAGTTGAAATCTAAACTACTGAACTTGAATGTCGCTAACAATACCCTGGTGAATCTGTTAATAACTATGCTGCTACTCTTTTAGAATTATATAGGAGAGTAGAGCATAGACCTTTCTAATTCTTTGCTCACTTCAAAGTCTGTAAATTTGTGAATAGACTCTTACCTGAATTATATGTAAATATTATACCCATAATGATGCTATCTAAAATAATATAGTCAACTATGCTAAAAATTATAAACTAACATATTAGGACACTAATACTATAACCTCTTACCTCAATAAATACATAGCACCTGCTCAATTAAACAACTAAATGAATCAACTTGCCTAAAGTCTACAGGTCTTAACCCAACAATTACAACAAATGAATACTAAACCTCACTATAATCCTAGAAATAATAATAATAATTATTAACAATCTCAAGCTAATCAATCTCAACTTTACCAACCTGGACCTCGACCTAAAAGGCCAAATAATTTTGTTTGCTATTAATGTAGACAACCAGAACATACTCATAGAACCTGTTCTCAAGTTCAAAATATAAACTATCAAAATATTGTACCTCCTGTTGCTAACCTTGTAAACTCTGTGAATCATATAAATCCTGTATCAAATAATCAGCAATTTGCTCAACCTGAACAAGCTCCACAAGTTAACCAACTCTTGCAACTTTTTACTCAACTTGTACCTAATAATCCTGTATAGCAATTTCAACCTCAACCTATAATTCAACCTCAGACACAAGTACCACCTATTTATCAACAACAACAGCAAGCCTAACCTCACTATCTAATACGCAAACTCAAATACAACCTCAAGTTCAACTATAGCAATAAGCTTAACAACAACAACAACAGCAACAATATTTAAACTAGGAAGTGTACCTCATGAGAGTGAGTATACAGTCCAACCTACAATTTCCTCTAATATAATAATTCTAGAAACATATCCTGCAAAAAGGCAATGAGTTGAACAAGATGAAAGAACTAATAATTCAAATAAAAAGGAAATAACCAAGGATATTAAACAAAAAGAAAAAGCAATAAAAAGAAAACCAGCAGCTATACTACCTATAAACCAAATGATTACACTCTATACCCTCCAACAATTTTTCGACTAACCTGCAAATATAACAAATAGATAATTATTAGTAATGAACTCTAAATTTAGTAGAGCCATGACTGAAAAGCTTAGGAAGCCTATAACTAAAAAAGTACCTGCAACTGAAAGTACTAATAAAAAGAATATAAGGACTCCTCTGATAATACAAATAATAGAAAAATACCTGAACAGCCAATTGTCTTAACTCTTAATGATAGTGATCTTGAGTTTATAGAATATGATAATAGACAACCTAGTGGAAGTTTAATTAATACAAATCTAAACAAAGAAATAAAGGAAAAGTCTACCTCTTTATATTGTGATACTACTATTAAAAATATTAAATTTCTTCTTATCATTGACTATGAATCAGCTGGAAGTATAATGTCTCTAAACTTACTAAAAAACCTGAATATAGAAAATAACTCAAGCCTTTAGGATAGTAATAATTAATGTAAATAGTGAATATCATCGACCTCTAAGAGCAGTCTCTAATATTCCTTTGGAAATAAGTAGTCAAATAATCCCCTTTGATACTATAATTACTGAGTCTAATTCCTATAATGCTATTGTAGGAAATAACTGGTTAAGGAAAACAAAGACAAATATAAATTACAAGGATAATACCATGATTATCTACTAGAATATCAAAGTAATCACTATTAAAATCAAATTACAAAAACTCCCTCACCATGAAGTTAGTATTAAAGTCCCTGAAATACAAAAGGATAAACTATTAGTAAAGAATGAAATAGTGAAATCAGATGATGAGAAAGAATATGAAAAGGATTTTGATTTTAGTAAAAGTCTATTTTGCTATGCTGAGGAGGAAGCTATAAAAATTAAACAGGAAATCTATAAACAAATCTATACTAAATTTAACACTAAGCTATACTATAACAAACTTGAGCTAAATTCTAAGAATGAACCAAAAGAACTGAATAAGGAAAAATATAATATAGGTGAATTAGAAATCTAGGATAAACAAATATTTTTGGAATTTATAAAAGGATATGATAACCTATTTATTTGAGAACCTTATAAATTTGGAAGAACTAAAGCTATAACTCATACTATCTCCACAGATACAACCTCTATTAAACAAAACTTTTACTATACCTCGTATAAAAATCAGCAATTTATTAAGGAAAAAATCCAGGAAATACTTAAGCATAATTTAATTGTACTTATCAAAAGCTCTTAGACCTCTCCAGTTGTAATAATTGATAAAAAAAATAGAAAACAACGATTCTATATAGACTATCATAAATTAAATACTGCAACTAAAAAAGATAATTACTTTCTCCTTCGAATTGATGACCTACTGGAAGCCCTAGCATACTCTAAATAGTTTACTAGTTTGAATATAGCTAGTAGATATTAGCAAATATCTATTGAATCTTAGGACTAGAAAAAAACTACTTTCATAACTCAGTTTAGTACTTATGAATTTATAGTCATACCTTTTGAGTTATATAATGCATCAGCAATATTTCAAAGGTTAATGAATATAGTCTTAAGGAACTTGCTCTAGAACTTTGTAGTAGTTTATTTGGATAACATTAACATTGAGTTAAAAACATTTGAACAACACTTAGAATATCTTAAACAAGTGTTTGAATGTCTCAAGAAAGCTAGTTTAAAGTTGAACTCTGA
This sequence comes from Scutellospora calospora, assembly GCA_910592325.1. Classification (NCBI taxonomy): domain Eukaryota; kingdom Fungi; phylum Glomeromycota; class Glomeromycetes; order Diversisporales; family Gigasporaceae; genus Scutellospora; species Scutellospora calospora. The sequence continues at coordinate 9,517 of CAJVPM010001203.1, read as the reverse complement.
AAAGTGTTTCTTTTTTAAGCAAAAACTACCTTTTCTTAGTTATATAATTAGTGAAAAAGGTATTGAAACTGACTCTTCTAAAATACAGGCTATACAAAACTATCCTATCCCTCAAAACACTACTCAATTCTGAGGATTCTTAGGTCTTATATCCTACTACCATAAATTTATAAAAAGCTTCTCTAAAATAGCTAAACCTTTGAATCGATTACTCAAAAAGAAAATAGATTATGTCTGGACTACTAACTAACAAAATGCTTTTCAAAAGTTAAAAGACTGTTTAACAACTTCATCTATACTTATCTACTCTAACTTTGAGGAACCATTCTTGATTTATACTGATGCATCAACTATTGTCTTAAGAGCAATACTCTTACAAAAGGATAATAATAATAAGGAGTATGTAATAGCCTATACTAGTTGAACTCTAAACCCTTATAAGAAAAATTATTCAATTACTGAACTGGAATACCTAGCAGTAATTTGATTCATTAAACATTTTCATTATTACTTGCATAGACAAAAATTTACTATTATTACTAATCACTCTACATTAACTCACCTCAAAAATATAGCTAACCTTACTAGACACCTTAGACGTTGGATAATGGCTTTAAATAGATATAATTTTGATGTGATCAATCAACCTAGATATGTACATTCAAATGTAGATCTACTAAGTAGAATACAACTTTAGGAAACAACACACCTCTAATTATTAACTAGATATTACTTAGCAAATACCACTAATGGACACTTATATTAATAACAACAGACTATGGATTCAAATACATATTATATATTAGTACAATTTCTTACTGATTACACCTTGCCTAATAATTTGAATAAGGATGAACAAAGAAAAATTAAAAACAAAGTTTGATATTTTATAGTAGTAAATGAACTACTCTACAAGTAGAATAAAAAGGAATCTACTTGACCTTTTAAAGTAGTAAAACATAATGAAGTAAAAACAATATTATATAACTTGTATTCAGACCCTCTAGTTAGACACTTTGGAATTGATGAAACTTTTAGATGAATAGCTCTTCAATATTATTGGCTTCAAATGTTTGAGGATATTAGGACCTATATACAATCCTGTAAGGAATACTAATGAAGATACAAACCTACTCAAACTGAACCTCTGTATCCTATAAATGTTGAACAACCTTTTGATTGAATAGGAATAGATATTGTTAGACCCTTACCTACAACTAAATGAGACAATAAGTATATTATAATCACTACTAACTATTTAACCAAGTAGCCTGAAGCCTAAGCCCTAACTAATGCTAAAGCTGCTTCAGTAGTACCATTCTTCTATGAGGATATAATTTGTCGACATAGATATCTCAAGGTCTTACTAACTGATAGAGGAACTCATTTTGTAAATAAAATGCTAAATTCTCTCTGTGAATAATTAAAAGTAAAGTATAAACTCTTTTCTGCATATTATCCTCAAACTAATGGACTTGTTGAACATTTTAACAGGACTTTGTATGAAACTCTAGTAAAGTTCTCTAATGAAAACAAAGATGATTGGAACTTGTATATTCTTTCAGCTTTTTTTGCCTATAGGACTATAAGACATAATACTACTAGGCATGAATCTTTCTATCTTGTCTATAGATGTGAAGTAACTTTCCTTGTGGAATTCCAAGTTGAAACTTTAAACTCTAAAATACAAGGAGAGGATGACCAACAGGATTTACTATGAAGAATATACTAACTAATAGGAAAATTACAAAAGAACCAAAATCAAGCTCAAAGGAATATTGAAAAGTTACAAGCCTACCAAAAGCAAAAGCATGATAATAAACTCAAGCAGGTAATAAAATACAAAGTAAATAATCTAGTATTACTTTATAAAAGTGAACTCAAGGGAAGACAAAAGCTTATTGACTCTTGGAAAGGACTCTACTATATATATAAAATACTTGCTAATGGAGCTTATAAGTTGAGAACTATGATCGAAAAGTTCTCAAGGATCCTGTAAATAGTAATAGATTAAAATTGTATCATCAATGTACCCTACCTGAACTAATAGTAGTAATAGAGACCAATTAAGCCTGAAGTCCTTAAAAGCTAAGCCTCACACAAATTTTTTTTATTATTTATTCAATAGTTTAGTGACCAATTGTTCTGATGTCTTAAAAAGCTGTAACTACAATTTTATTTATTTTATCTATTTTATTTATTTATTTATTTTTATTATTTCCTATATTTAGTTTAGTTTAACTCTTTTCCATACATCAATTTTCTATAAAAAAACAAATACAAGAAAGAAAAAGAAAAAATTTTATAACAAAGCCTACTATTATAATTAAATAACTATATAATTTTCAACACCCAACAACAACAAACACCACTACAAAATTAAACATAATAGAGAAGTAGTAGCTCATACTTCAACTACTTCTTTCACATTATTGCTGACTAAGTTAGCAACTACTAAAACTAATAATGAAAACTTGAGCAGAGCTTCAACTAGCTCCCAAACAAGAACAAAAAAAATAGTACACCTCTATATAGAGAACTTTGACAGTATAGAAAAACTAACAACAAAAAGAAAATGCAAAATTAATAATGACGATATTACTAATATTACAACAACTTCTATAGATATAACTTTCGAGGAAAAAATTTCGAAAAAAAATTTAAAAAAAAAAGAAATTCTAGCTTACCCCCAAAAATTGCTAATATGATATTAACATCTGATACAACTAACCCAAATATAGATATGCTACAACAAACTAATGAAAATATTTTCACAGATCATGCATTCCAAACTAGTCTAGATTTATCCTTAAATATTCTCATAACTAACACCATTGCATCTACTTCTAGGTTATATGTAGTATATACAAAAAACAACAAACAGAATGTATCTGAGTTAGTTCCCAGACCTAGTTCTGTAGTACAAGAAATTAATACTAAAATAGATGATCACTTAACTGACAATAATGATACTCACTCAACTGATACAATACTTAAATAATACTTACAAAAAAAAAAATCATATAGTCAAGCAGTCTCTAAAGACCTTCCAAAGAATCTTAAAAGAACTCCTAACAAATACTTGAATCATGATAGAGAACAAGCATGAAAAAAACATACACAAGAAGCTCTTGAACAAATTAGAGCAAAAAGATTAGAACTATTTGATCCAAGCCTATGGATATATACAAAAATTAAAAACGCACTAAGCTTACCTCAAGATTTAAAGAAATTTATTAGATATAAACTTACTATAAGACCTAATATCCACTATATTCCAAGAGCAATTGCTGCAAAATTTTATCATCGCGATATAGCTTTTTTTAGAAGTTTTACTAGAGTAGTCACTATTAGACTCCAACATCAAAAAGAGTTTAATGAGTTGTTTACAGATACTCTAGAAGCATACAAAAAACAACATAATGTCCTAGCAACAAACAAGAAAAATCGTGACCAAATATTCGAACTACTATGATCAAAGCTAGCACTAGACTATTTGACCAATAAAGACTTTAATCTATTAGATGCTTAAGAAATTACTAGATATATTTTATATCTAACTGGATTTGCAAAAATCTTATAACAACTAGACTTTGATGCAATTAGATAAATGATCTCTAGTCTTATTGACAAAACTCTGCTTTCTCTACTATCTGAACTCTCTCTAATTCCAGCTTACCTGCGAGATGCTATTCCTTTTGATCTACCAATCTCTAATAGACAAACCATTATACCTATAATTAAAACTCTGTGACTAATATTTTCTTTCAACAGAATGTCTGATAGTTATATCTCTGATAATTGAGAGCCACTACCTGACTCATATAAAAATCTAAAAGAAGGATTGAGAAATCTCTTCCTGATCGAAGAGAGAGCAGATCTAAAAAATCTAACTAAATACAAAGAAGCTCTACAAGAATTCTATATTTTCTGAAAAATTCTACTTAGTTACTTCGACCTGTTAGCACCAAAACATTTACTACCTACTACTCTACAAGATTTAATACCCAGACTAAGAGAAAAATTTCTCTTTCTGCCTAGAAATCAGGAAGATTTTAAAGAACATATCAGAATCTTAAAAATGGAATACTCCTTTATAAAATTATCTAATGATTATATTATTTCTCGCAAATATCTATCTCAGAATCTATCAAGCTTAAAACTATCTAACTTTACTTTCCCTTTGAGAAATAAGGAAGAAGTCAATATATTCGAAAAAGTAATTTCACCTACATATAATATTCTAATGCCTTTACTACTAACATACTGTGATTTTAACTACACAAATCTTTCAGATCTTTTAGAAGACCCTGACCTGGTTACTAAAGTCAACTTAATACTACTAATCTTAATGTCTAAAGAACTAAGCATAATAGCTAAAGCTTTATGCGAATACTATTACTTCTATTCATTATCTCAATCTTGAATTGAGATACAGAAAAAAGAAATACAAACAGATACAGAACAAGATCTACCTAGATTACTCTCAACATTAGAACAGCTCAATCTAATATTAAAAGAAAACCCGATTAAAGATATAAATATTCCTATAAAAAAACACTACAATATTCCTACTACAATTGAAGTTTTATGACAACACTTCTTCTTCAATACAATACCAGAATACATCTTTGATCTAATAGACTTATCTGAACTTTCTTTTGATATTTTTGATATACAAACAACAACTCTAACAACAACTAACATACACATACAACAAACAGAAACAAATTCTTCTATGGAAGATCAATGAGCACATATCTTCATACAAATACTCTGTTTGCAGTAGAAAATATGAACGAATTCAAACTACTTGAGATTAACATACAGGAAAAAATTAATATCACTATATATAATATTAGAGAAATAAACAATATCTTAAAAATACAAAATTGAATTGAATATTATGCAGAATCAAACTTGTATATAATATCTATCACAGAGACAAAATTAAGAGATTCTGTAACAAAATCATTTTCTAACCCTCTATATAAGATATATACTTCAAACTTTCAACTATATAGACCAGAACAATAAGAAGCTAGCCTAGGGATAGCATTAATAGTCTGTAATCAATTACAACTATACATTCATAAAATTAATACCATCCCAGGAACAGCAATTTGCCTCGACTTCTTCTTTTCAAACAACAACAAGACCTGTATTATTTCAACTTATCTTCCATTGAACTATACAACACTACTTAAATATATTCAATTACAACTATTCAACTAGATTACAAAAGCTAAAACTAAAAACTGGCACTTAATTATCCTAAGAGATTTCAATGCAAACTAATACAGAAATCCACAACTTCAAATCTTCACAAATCTAAAAGCAGCTAATATGTCTAGCCTTATTGAATTTCACAATATTCAAATACCTACTTGGCAAAGCCCTACTGCAAATAGCCAAATAGACGATCTCTGGATTTCTTCAGATCTATTACTTGCAATTAATCCTCTATCTCTAATCAATACTATCTACATTTCTAATAGCGACCATTGCATCTTAAGCATTTCTTGGTATACTAGATTTCTACCACAGAAGAATCCAAGAAACAAAAAGAAAAAAAGAAAAATCTACCTCTTCGAAAAAATAACAACAGATGATTAGGAAAAATTCACTAACTCTTTAGATACCCTATTGAATACTCAACTTTCAATATTTAATAATATCGGAAAAGAGAACATAAATAAGATATAGAATATTTGGGTATTAAAAGTCAAAGAAACAATGAACAAACTTATTTCATACACCTTCACTACACCAAAAACCTTTCATGCCTTGTTTTTAAAAGCAACCAAACTCTATTCAGCTCTCAAAAATATCAACAAATGCTTACAATATCTATTAAGCAACTCTCCAGACTCTTTATCCAAAGCAAACTATCATCTGCTCAAAACAAACAAGCTTGCAGAAACAGATATTCCTCCAATAACTCAAGAACAACTCAACTTTTCACTCACTGAGACAATAAATCAGATATGATAATACAAACAGACAATATAACAAGCTTAAAACTTCGAAAAAAAACAAGAACAAAATGAATATATAAAATTCTATATAAACTAAAGATATTCTGACTTTAAGGATAATATTAGCTGCATAATAAATAGCATTCTACAAAGACGAAAAGAACTAGTCAACTTTGAAAAAATTATCCAAGATGAAAAAATAATTACAAACAGTGAAGAAATCAAAACAGCTATATGTACACACTTCAAAGACTGAACTAGAAGCAACCTACTAGATAATACCTTCTGGAAAGAATAGAACCTATACTATTTTCTACTCAACAGTATTCAAACCAATATTTATGATACACTTCTCACCCCAATTACTCAAGCTGAGCTCATATAAATAATAAATTCAGCACCAAAAAACAAAGCAGCTAGCCTTCCGGGAATCACAAATGAAGTTCTTCAACATCTACCTTCTATAGCCCTTACAACTCTGCTAAACATTCTAAACAGTTATATAATACAAGAGGTTATCTCTAATCAATAGTTACAAGCTAACATCTGACTAATTCCAAAAAAACAAAACTACAACTATAAACTTAATTCAACTTGTCCTATTACATTAATAGATCACACAAGGAAAATATTCACTAAAATTCTAACAAACTAACTAACTGATATTCTTGTCTACCAATAGATATGATCACTTTATAACTACACTGCCTTCCCTCATCAGTCTACACTCCAACCTATCTCTCAACTTACTTATATTCTAGAAGATGCTATGATAAACAAAAAAGAAATCTGAATCCTTTCACAAGATATGTCCAAAGCTTTTGACTCAATTCATATACTAATACTATGCAAAGCCCTAGAAAGAATCTGTATTCTAGAAAAAGTAATAAACTTGCTAGAATATCTTCTCTCTCACTGTACTAATAGAGTCATTACAAGTATGGGACTAACTGCACCATACCTAGTTAAGAATGGCATAGACCAAGGAGAAACAATCTCTCTTCTCCTCTGAAAAGTCTACTATGATCTACTAATTTCTAGAATACATAAAGAATATCTAGACTACAATAGCAAGATAACTACATTACTTACAAGAGAAATTCACACTTCTGTAATAGTATACATGTATGACTCTCTTTGGATAGCTCCAAACAGAACTATACTTACTAACATTCTTGATATAGCCTCCTCATTTTACAAACTTACCAATATCAAAGTCAATCCTCTAAAATCAATACTAGTAACAAACTCAACAAATTCAGATAATTCAATAATTTTTGACAACTAACAACTACTTGCAATAACAAAAGACACACCTTTTAAATAACTGGGAGCATGGTTCTCAACTAACAAAAAATCAAAAGTAGTCCAGAATGAAATTATCACTGAAGTTATGATTAATTTGAAGAAGTTACAATTTGCACAAATAACTAAGAAACAAGCAATTTATATAATAAATAATATTATTATATCACGTCTCTTATACCGACTATACTCTTCCTTTTTATCACCAAAACAAATCAACTTTATTAACAAAATATACGCTCAGACAATTAAACACAAGGCAAAACTAGCAAGAGGTGTACCAAATTCCTTTCTATTCAATCCAGATATTTACATACTAAATAATCTAGTACAAGCTCAACTTTCATCAATGATTTCTACTTTACAAAAAAATCTGAATCGAGCTGACTTTAATTCATCCTTCCTAAAGATTAGACTTTAACAACTACAAGACTCAGCTCTGACTAATACCTTTATTTTTGTAGAACTATTAGTCTTTCCAACTTCATAAACAAATACACAAACCTGTTAAATGATTATAGCTCTTCATACCTTAGAATTCCAAACATCTCATCAAGGTAACGATTGGCCCTGCTCTAAAAACTTTAAAAGAACTTTAATAAATCAAATTCTTATGAATCATCCCAAAGCATTATATCTCAAAGATAAACTAAACAATTACAATATCTTTAGTATTGAACAATTTCTAAATACAACAAACACAGAATTACTCGAATAGAATAACTTTCATCACAATATAAAAAAGATATCTAGAGGATACCATCCAAAGTGGTTCTTCATAATACAAGGTCTTATATCTGCATTAGCCAACCTAGCAAATAAACAACTACAATATAACATATATACTCTAAGTACTTAGACTCTAGCAAAAAAAGGATAGATAATAACAGACAAGCTAATCTTTGGAAGAATCTATAATCCTTATAGTAAAAATAAAAAAACACATCACTATAATCTAATTAACAATGATACACTAGTAGCCTACATAGGATGCTACCTAAAAAACAGATCATTCTATTCAAAATACTGCTATTTTAATGTAACAGAACTAATATATAACTTACAGGTAGATAGTAAGAAAAAAATTCATATCGACCTTTAAGACTTCAAAGAAGTGATAATAGCTAGAAATTCAATACCCTCATACTCAAGAGAAATATCACAAACAACTACATCTAAACCACTATACTTCTTTATAAATCCTCCAATACTAATTTGGAACAACCTAACCAGAAACAATCTCAACAACAACAAAATAACAGTTTATATGACAAGTACAAAACAAAATATTGAAAGAACTCAATGTATAGTAGCAAAATACTACTTTCAACATCATAATAATATAATTGGTTGCTATACTACTCGATAGCCCTCTCATCTAAATATATCACTTACTCTGCTAAACTTTATACTTACTTTTATGAGCTCACATACCTCAATTGAAATTATTACTAACAACTCCTCTCTAGCCAATTCAATTAATTTTATACACCAAATCTGACCACACAACTACCCAACTATAGACAAATAACAACATATTTATCTTTTCTTAATTCTAAAAGCTTTAACATATGATTGTAAACTTACAATTAACTTTAACAAAAATTTAGAAATCTAGGAAACCCCTACTAGTATTTTCTCACTAGATTCATTACTACAAGAATATCTATATAATTACTTTATTCTAAAACTTCTTAGAACTCTATACACATACCTGTTAAAAACAACATTAAAACAAATATACCAAATTACAAACTGACTTAATTGGTTTAACTAACAAAGAATCTCCAATTGGGAATCTTCTCTAGAAAATATTGACTAGATACTTACCTTACAATATATCCCTTATAGTGAAAGACCATTAGCTTTAAGCACTAACCCAATAGTATCAGCTATAAAAAATTTTAAAATCAAAATACTTTTAGAAGAACTTCCCATTTATCTTATCTTACACTAGAGAAATTCAAAAAAATACTCTAATTACCTCTATCCAAAGTACTTTAGAGCTCCAGAAGATATTATACACCTTTTAAACTATCCTCGTAACCATATCTCTTAATTTGTAACACCTGCAAATTTGCCTGCTTCTACTTTTAATTTTTGTAATTATTTAACTAAAACCTTAAATATTAATTTTAAATATATACTTTTTATGTAAAATATATTTTTTAATATTTATTTTAACAACTTTGTTAAAAAAGTTTTTTAAAATTATTATAAAAGTTTTGAGTAAT
>CAJVPM010001202.1:0-12803 GCA_910592325.1 Scutellospora calospora | reverse complement strand
AGTAAAAGCTTTATTTATTCAGAGTACTATATAATTTTTATTCTAATACAGTATCTTTTTGTTGCAATTTTTTTTTTTTTAATAAATATACAATAAAGAATGATTTACGTACTTCTTTCAAAACGTCAGAAGGGTTTTCCTCAGAACCTGACAAGGTCTTGAGTGCAACAACGCTAGATGGTTCACGCACTTTTACATAATTACCGCTATCACCATCAAATTTTCGTATACCATCCGACCAGGTTGCAGAAAATACTGCACCAAACCCTCCTTCACCAATTTTTTTAATATCAACTAATCTATCAAACGGAATCCATTCAACTACATGCTCATATGCAGTAGTTTTAAGTTGAAAACCTTTTATACGATAATCAAGATCTTTATTTCCACTTGTCCATCCTTGAATTGTTAAGTCTGGATCACATGTCTGACACCATGCTTCATACGTGTTATTTTCATTACAATGTGTACATTTACCATATTTAGGATTTCTACAATAATTTTCATATTTAGTTACTTCATTATGTGATCTTAAATTTCAACACGAATAATTTTATGCTCACCGACTAAATTAACATATATAAATGATATTTAATGAATTTTTTATAAAATTAAATAGCCTATTAAATACAGCCAGCCCACTCTGTAATCATATCGGCGGATTTGCGGAATTGGACCATTATTTTAAGTCCCAAAATTAATTTAATGGACCTTACTTTGTAAATTGGGGAGTATCGATAGCGATATTACTTTATATAAAAATGAATCGGAATATGAATAAAGATCAAATTTTATAGGGATATTTAGGTAAAGGTTCAATTCTGCCAATCCGCCGTAATGTATAGAGACTTTTTTTTACATATATATAGTAACTGGCTTTAAAATTAGGCATGCTTATAAAGAAAATTTTATGATGTGCTTATAGAAGGGTGGTCTGGCTATACATTGTTTTATAAATAACTTTATACTCACTCACTAAATTAAAGCGAATAAAATATGTAATGGTTAATATTGTGTAGATAAATCCAAATAGCTTATTTTTAAAATACATTAAAAAAAAATTCTTTATACTTACTTACTAGATTAATACGAATAAAACGATATAAGTAAATAGTAAATTTATCAATTGATAAATAATCAATTATACTCACCCACTAAATTAGCGCAAATAAATGAAATTAAATGAGAGATATTACGTAATATGAAGGTATTTGTGAATTTTGAAAGTCTTTATACTCACGGACTAAAATTATAAGAAAGTGAAATTAAAAGTGATATAATGTATTGGTATATATTTGTTTTTAAATAAATCTATTAACACTTTATACTCACGGTCTTAATTAGTACGAACAATGAGATGTTATTTAGATGGTAATTTTGATGGCCCTCAGAAATTATTAATAAATGATCTTAATACTCACCGACTAAATTACCGTGAATAAAATGAAATTATGTACGGTAAAATATTTGTAAACTTGAATTATTTTATTTTAAATGCATAAATTTATAAATATGATCTTTGTACCAACCCTCTAAATTAACGATATTTATAATTAGAATAAATACAAATTCTATTGAACATGATCCTTATACTCACGTACTACATTATGATAACGTGAATAAAAATATTTATGAACTTGAGTAATTTATATTAAATATACAGATTAATAAATCATTATCATACTCACGAACTAATTAGGGAGAATAAAATGAAATTAAGTGATAGGTTATATAATGTAAATACCATAATGCTCGGCAACTTGTACCTCTTTATTAAAATACCCCAATATTGTACCTGTGATTATCTCACAAACGGACAAACAATATAGCAAATCATTTGCGATAATCACAAGTACTTTAGTAGTATACCGGTAAATTATGTTAACTATTTAAATGTCTGTCAACTTAACGTTAAATAGTACTAGGGGTACTTTGAGTCCTATTACAGTATTATGGTAAGATACCCGTGGTACTATTTTTGCCGGTATTCATGGGCTATTTTATACATCAATTCATAAATAATCTTATACTCACTAACTAAATATATTAAATGAGAGATTATGTAATGGTAAATAATAATGAATCTAATAGCTTATTTTAAATATTTCGATTAATAAATGATCTTTATACTCACGAACTATAGTAAGTTAACGAGATAAAGTTAGATAAGATTTTGTGTAATTAGTAACTGAATGGCTTATTTTAGTCAAGATTCTCATACTCACTTGCTAAATTAACGCGAATAAACGAAATAAAAAAATAAAAAAGAGATTAGGGCTTCCGATCAGGACTAAGCAGACCACTTAAATAATGGCTTATTTTAAATACATCAATTAATAGATGATCTTTATACGAACCCGCTAAATTAATACACAAAATGAAATTAAAAAAAGTATTTATTAAAGTTAAATATTTATAGCTAATTCAGATTAACAGATGATCTTTATACTTACTAACTAAAATTACCATGAATTAAATGGGAGGCGATAATTTAAACCACTTTTTAAATAATCTTACTTTAGTTAATAATAAATAACTGATAAACTTTATACTCACTAACTGTAAAAATTAACATGTTAGAATGAAATTAAATGAAGGATTGTGTAATGGTAAACATCTGGAGCTTTGAATAGATCATTTATAATGATTGTTCTACTTACGTACTAAATTAACGCAATAAAATGAAATTAAACGAAAGGTATTATGCAATGATAAATATTTATTAAATTTTAAATACGCAAATTAATAAACGACCCTTATACTTACCAGCTGTGGTGATTAACACGATAAAATTAAATTAATTGAGGTCTTATGATGATAAATTTGACTATCTCATTATGTTGTATTAATTAATACTCACGCACTACATTAAATTAACACGGTAAATTGAGAGGTATTGTGATAATGAAAATATTCATACATCCATTAATAATGGTCCTTATACTCACCGACTAAATTAACGTGAATAAAATAAATAAGGAAAGTTAATTCATAACACCATGTAATATAACACCATACTATTAAATATATAATATACTAAAAACCTATATCCTTACCCTAATCTAGTTTACATAATTATTAAATATAAGGTGTTATGAATATAATATTTCAATAAATAAATGAAGGTTTATCCAATGATAAATAGTTATAAACTAAATAATTTATTTAAATTCATATATTTGTATCTTTATACTCACTCACTATTAACGCGGGCCCAAGTTTTTTAAATTTCATATTAAAATAGGTCCAACTTTCAGCATCAGCCAGACAATAAATGATCTTAATACTCACATACTTATTAAATGAAATCAAATGAAAATTATTAAACAATAGCAAATTTATAAACTTGAATAGCTTATTTAAAATACATATACTGTATATTAATATGTAAATAATCTTTGGCACTTACTCGCTAAGTTAACAGAATAAAATGATTATAAATTATATTATTTAATTAGAAACGCTGTTAATAAATGGGTTTATACTTACTAACTAAATGAAATAAGATATTATTTAATGATAAATCTTATAAGCATAAGTTACTTAATTATAATTTATACTTACTCCCTAAAAATTATAAATAATTTTTGATAAACATTTGAAAATTCTAATTTTAACATTAGCATTTACAAACAGCTTACTTATCAAGCCATTCATTGAATTTGTCGTTATTCTCTGCCACACCAATTCCGTATTTATAACAAATTGCAGTTTTAAAAATTCCATTATAATCACCTGCCTCAGCTGATTTCAGATAATATGCAAATGCTTTATGCTTATCTACTTCAACCCCAATTCCTAAATAATAACAATGGCCAACTTGATACATTCCTTTTGAATTATTCATATCTGCAGATTTTTGATAATGAATATATGCCTTGTTTTCGTCCTTTTCAACTCCAATTCCATACTCGTAACGATAACCAAGCCAAAATATTTCGTCTGAATCATTCACATCTGCGTGATTAATATCATCTGGAGAGTTAATGTAATTCTTTGCAATATCTTCTTCATTGGACATGTTGGACATAAGAAAATTTCGTAAAAAAGAAAAAAAAGTCAAATTTTAATTTACTTATTGTTGAATATAATATCCACTATATAGATATTATTCTGGCCATTGCATATTCGTGTAACGTTTTTATATTTGATGCTTTACCGTGTAACGGTACGTACTATATTTTTTTTCACTTCGTTTTGCAAATCTTCTAAGATTTATACCCTTCGGGTATTCAAAGGTATAGAGGTACTGCTCTTTGAAGTATGTCTACATATTAATTTTTACATAATATATATAAACTGTTAGCGAAGCGAAGCAACAGATTAAGCACTTAAGTACTTATTAGGATAAGAAAATACGGTAATAACTTTTTATTGGGACTTTATATATTGCTTGGCCAATCTCTGTTTGAGACCCAAATTAGTTATGATAAATTCGATATCGATATTTTTTAATTCCGAACGAAAATCATCAATTTTGTTTGTTTTTTATTTATTTAAAACTTGAACCATCATGCATGTGATACGTATAACATGATTACTGAGAATGGTTAACGGTAATTTAATATATATTGATACATAACAATAAATCATTCGTTCATTTACATATATGATATATGAAATAAATTGGGGTTTTATTTTACTATCGCTATTACCGGTAAAATATAAAATGTTTAATACGTATGATTCTTTAAGTTAGTAAAATTTCACCAAAATCTTTTTGTTGGGCTAACAAGGTTCTATTATATAGAAATTTATACCTTGATAGATAACTATAGCAGATAGATACTATTACTTTACTAATCATTACTATTTTCAAATTGCAAACAGCTTAACGGGGCCGGTTAAAGCCAGGTTCGTTTACATAGAGATCTACATATTCCATTCTTGATATTTATATATAAATAAACTACTAAATGCATCAAAAAAACTTACCCTAACGAACCTGGCTTTAGACGATCCCTTTATTAGGCTAATACGTAACATAAAATTTTCAAAAGTGACCCGGCAACCCGGCTTTTAATTTTATTTTGCAAAAAATTATATATATAAAAAACATAAAATATTTTATAGATTTTTTATAAAAAACTTACCCGGATAGTAAGTATACTTGAAATTTTTTTCTAGAGTTTTGTAAATTTTGACCCGGACACTTACTAGTCACGTGATTTTGTACTTACCTGAGCCACGTGATCATACAATGTTAATAACATTTTTTAAAAATTTTAAACGAAGATATCTCATGAAATTTTTATTATTATAATTCCTGATATTTGTAGAATCCAAATAATAAAAAAAATTCAGCGAATTTCATCAAATAAAGTTATCAAATTGTAAGCTACTTCAAGTTTTTTTGAAATTTTAAACAAAGATATCTTAACAACTACCTAATGAAATTCGATGAAATTTTTTTTACTTTAATTGACACATTCGTATAATCCAAAAAAAAAAAAAAAAAAAAAAAAATTCAGCGAATTTTATCAGGTGGTTGTTGAGATATCTTTAATCAAAGTTGGATCAATATTTAAAATATTTATAAATTTTAGTTTTTTTTAATCATTAAATGAAGATATCTCAACAATTATCTGATGAAACTCAATGAAATTTTTTTTTACCTAAATTCTACGAATATGCATAATTTAATAAAAAATTTTTATCGAATTTTATCTGGTGGTTGTCAAAATATCTTCGTTTAAGATTTTAAAAAAACTTAAAAGTAACTTAGATATTTTGAATATAGATCCAACTTTGATTGCAGATATCTCAACAATCACCTGATGAAATTCACTAAAAATTTTTTTATATAGATTTTGTGAATATGCAGAATAAAATAAAAAAATTTTATCAAATTTTATAAGGTAGTTGTTGAGATAACTTCATTTAAAATTTTAAAAATTTTTATATATCAAATTTGTATAAATGCTTAGTTACATGATTTAGGTAAGTACAAAATTATATGAATAGTAAGTATTCAAAGACTTTCTCTCTACAGTGTGAAAGGCTTTGGAGCACCAATTAACCTATTTCTTTTTTTATATATATATTATTATTATTTTTTTAAAAAGTCTATAGATATATATAGATCACATGATTTATACATACTAGTATATATAGCATTTTTTTCAAACTTTGAGCAAATATATCCCAATAACTGCATAATTAAAATTAATAAAAATTTATTAATTCAAATTTTATAATTTAAAAAATTAAAATAAAAAAATTTTATCAAATTTGATTAAGTAGTTGTTGAGATATCTTTGTTCAAAGTTTTTAAAAAATCAAAAATAGAAATTATATCAAATTTTTTTTCAAACTTTGAACAATGATAACTTAACAAATACTAGGAATGTTATTCTGCTCATTTGAATTCAGTTCACCTCTGTTTGAAACTTTAATTAGTTAAACTTGAGTTTTTTGATTATATAAATTTAAATTATGTAAAATTAAATATATTATGCTTAAACTGAGTTCAAAATCAATCTTATAAGCAAAATATTTTAATAAACTTTTAAATATAAAAAATTTTCAATTCAAAAAATATTTAATATAGTAAATATAATATCTGATATTTTTTTTTAATTAAAAGTTAAAAAAATAGTCATTTTTAAATTATATTAATGTTTATAGAAATATTCTCAAATATATAAATATTAGCTTTTTATTCAAGTTTTATTTAGCTTTTATTCTTTTTTTTTTGTTATTAAAGCGACTTCCTTGGCTGATTAGATTTTATTAGTTTGTTATTATAGAACTATCATATAAATAGTTTTCTAAGGTTTTACAGTTACATGATGAGTGTACAACAAGCCACATGTATAACTTTAGTTATTGTCTAATTTAAGTAGTCCGCTATACAGACGATTGACTATCTGTTGGTTCTACACTATGCTGCTATACCTGCAACTCATCTGTAAGTTACTTATTTAAACACTCTGATCATTAACTCTTCTCCCCATCCCAAACTAACATCACTACTATGACTACTGCTTAAGCCAGCTAGTTCACCTGTAGATCTATTCTTTGCACAGCTTAGGTACTCTCAGGATGTGTATGCCTAACGTATTGTGAGCTACAGAGCTCCAGTTAACCTCAGAAGTATACCTACTAGAGTGGTCTGTACCTATTTTATAGATTTACCTAGCTTAGACCTTTGTAGATATTCATACAACTCCAGTTCCTACTATGGCTCTCCACCAGTTTTATGTATCTATCTTCTTAGATATTTCATGAGTTAGATCCTCCCAATTTAGTTAGCTACCAAGCTAAGTTAGTGTTACTAATCCTTCCTGTGGAACAGATTTATGTGTACCTGACTCGATCTGTATCTTTTGATGATAGTTTTCTTTCTGGATCAAGCATTAGCTAGTGTGACTATTGAAAGCTATACTACTTTACCAACTTAGGATTTCTACTATGCAGATCTCTTGCTCATAGATCCTATCAAGATTTATTTGTGTAACATTATGCACTTCGTCATACTTCTAATATCTGAATGATATTGGTACAATATGATTTATAGGGTTACAACTTCAGAAATGAACAGAGTTTACTATAAGTTAGATACAAAGATCTGGGTAATTATTCAAATTTGTCGATAGAGGAATTTGAACCCCAGACTTCTTGTATAGCAGTCTGGCAACCTAACCACTACACTAAGATCACCAAACCTTTTTATTTAGCTTTTATTTAATTATTAATTTCATATAATATATAAAGAAAATTTATCTGAATATATTAATAAAACTGTTATATCAAACTCAATAAATTCTCAAAATTTCTTAGAACTAGAAATACTTTATAAGATAACAAATTGATCTCCAAAACAATTTAAAACTAATCTATTCTAAAATAAACTTATCAAAATGATACTGCAAATATTCAATTTCTGAAATATATGATCAACTAATAAATATTATATTAGGTTTGCTTAAATAGTATATGACTATTTGGTTGTATAAGCAACAAGTATACCTAGTAAGCAAATATTCTCATAGGCCAAAAATACAATTAGCTTATTATATAATTGCTGTTCAAAAAAAATATTTTTGCTAATCTTTATTTAAAGATATAGTTTGAAGCAGATGTTATTAATAGTTAATAAATAAAATAATATAGTAATAATACATATAATAAAATAATAATAATATATGTCAAAACTTTTTTTAGTTCACTCTTTTTGTAGATTATTTGATTACAAAATTAAGCTAAAGGTTTTCATATAGATAAAGCACAAAACTCACTAAATAACACTCTTTAGCTTATAAAGAAAAAAGATTCTAAAAGAAAAATTACATATAAAAAAGGAGAAAAGTAAAAAAACTATACTCCAAAAAGAGACTTAAAAGAAGTTTAATTGAAAATTTGTTATAAAGAAAATTTTTTGTTAAAAAACTAGTAATTTTAAAATACCTTAAATTATAGATTAATTTTATAATACAAATATATGCAAAGTAAGTAAATAAACAAACATATTGCTAAAATATGAGTTATATATTAAATAGAAAAAATGAATCACACAAGACTGAAACTAAACAAATAACAGACAATTTGATAAAGTCTAGAAAATTTTAAAAAAAAGCAAAATCACTTGTAGAAATAATATTTAGAAAACCAAACCAATAAGAGTAATCAATAGACAAAATAAATTAAGTGCAAAATATGAAACAGAGAAAATATATTAAGATTAACTAAGAAAATATCTAAAGAATATGACAAAGAAATTCTAGCTAAGAGTAGTAAATTAGTATTAGACTTTGAAAATCATATAAATAAGTTAATAGCAAAAATAATAGGTATGAAGAGTGATATTATTACTGTAGCAAGAGAATAGAGAAAAGTGATTAGAAGAATAGTAATATATAAAGAAATAGAAAAAGTAGAGAAAGTATTAGAACATAAAAGTTTAGATCTAACTTGCAAAAATATTGTAGTAAAAATAGGTGTAAATGAGATAAATACAGAAATATCAAATTCAATAGAAATACTAAGTGTAGAGTTAAAAGAAGTAGAGATAGCTACAGAAGAGTCACAAGAATCAACAAAAGTAGTTTCTCAAAATAAGATAAAGAAAATAGAAAGAATTAAAATTACACAAGAAAAAAAGTTAGAAGTAGCAAAATCCTTAGATAAAAGTATTTAGATACTAAGAGAAGAAAAATATAAAATAAAATAAATATTAAAGCAAAAGTAGCAGCAGCTAATATACTTAGAAATAGTGAAGAATATTAAGCAAAAATACTAAAATATGTATTAAAAAAGAACTTTTATCTAAAAAGAATTTATGAAGAGTTTTTAAAAAGTAATCAATAGTATGTGTTAATCTTCAACTATGAGAAAAGTTTTGAAGATGCACAATATAGATTAGCAAATAGAAAAGAAGAATATGAGCAGTTTAGATTAGTTAGAGAAGATGAAATTTTAGAAGAAGAATATAATAGTAAATTAGAATCAAATACTTAAATTACTAAGAGAAATAAAAAAAAGAGTATTAAAAACAAACAAAAAGCAAGAGAAAAAAATTTAAAAAATACTGAGAAAGTTCTAACTGAAAGAGAAAGAATTAAATACACTGAATATGAAAAAAAAACAAAAAGAAATATTGAAGCAAAGATTGAATTAGAAGAAGTATTCAAATATAGAAATAGAGACAAAATATCTGATATATATGAAGATAGAAGAAAAGAAGTATCTAATTGTAAACAAGAAGACTAAGTCAAAAAACAAGAAACAATCTTGAACAAGATTACAGTTTAGAACCTACTAAGTAAAACAAAAAGAACTTAGGTTTTTGAAATAGTATGTCTTATAGAAAGAGTTGAATATATAGAAATGATAAAGAGTACATATAGTAGAACCAAAGCTATTATAGAATTCAAAGAGAATATGTATAATAAGAGAATCTTAGAAAAGACATAGTACCTACTATTTAAAGATTAGTTACTTGTAAGAATGATAGCAGAAATCAATGAATATGATTTACTCTATACAAGAAACAAGTTCAGTATAAGGCTATTAAATTTACTAAAAAATACTAATAAGATACTTTTATAGAGACAGATTAAGAGATCAAATACTAAGACTTTGTATATCTTCAAAAATACAAATAATAACAAGATAAAAAGTATAATAGTCTACTTTAAAACTGAAGAGGATCTAGTAAGTAGTTCAAAGTTTGCAATATACTATAATAATAATAAATTAAGTTAGACAAAAAAAGAAGTAATAAATGTAGAATCTAGAAGTAAAAAAGAGTCTAAAAATCAAGAAGTATTACTAAAACATAGTAATAAAAGCTTAGAAAAAAAAAGAGAAATAGAGATAGATCCTAAGAGAGAATACTCAAAATATGTACAAAGCTTTAAACAAATTAAAACTACTAACTCTTCTGAAATAAAAAGCATAAGAATAAAAGATATAGTAGAAGAGAAATGGAATTAGAAAAGCTTAAACAATACTGAAATAAGTAATAGTAAAGAAGAAATTAGAGAAGCAATAGCAAAACTATCATATCTAAACATAAAAAAAAACAGAAGTAGTATAAAAATCAAAATAAATACTCTAAATCAGTAGAAGAGTCAAGAAGCCTCTTTAGCATTAATAATTTAATAGTTAGTAAGTCTAGAAGAAAAACTTACTAATATAGAAATACAAAAGGCAAATTGCTTCTAATATTCATATCAGGTAAATTAAAGAAATCTTTATCAAAGCAAAAAGGAAAACTTGCTCAATAATATAAGGAATACATAGTCAAAAAGCAAACTATAACAAACTTTAGTATATTAAATATAGTTATACATAATATCAATGATCTTAAAGCTAATAGTCATAAATTAGATCTGCTAGTAGAATGAGCTTTAGAGAACAATATAGATATATTAAGAATTAATAAAACAAATATTTCAGAACAACAAAGCAAATTTTTAAATAACAAAAGAAGTAACTACATAGAATTTTGAATTGAAGTATGAGAAAATAAGTTGAAAGGCTCAGAAGTAGGTTTATTAGTTAGTAAAATATAGAAAAAACATATAGGTTGAGTTACAAGATATAGTAATTACTATATTGATATACTAATTTTTTTTTACGAAATACAAACTACTAGTTATCAGTCTATACATATCACTAAATGACAAAAAAGAAAAGAAAAGAATTCAATAGCAAGTAATTAAAAAGATAAAAGAATATGAAAGAGATCAAATTAAAGTTGTAATTATAGAAGACTTTAATAATATAAGATCTAAAGAGTTTGATCAAAGTAATGAAGTTTCAATTAGAAAACAATCTCTACTTCTTTTAAAATAGCTAGAGAGTTTAGGTTTTAAAGATATATTCAGAGTAGTATATCTATATAAAAAAGAATTTATATGATTAAACAAATTAGTTAGTATAAGAATAGATTATATATAGGCTTCAAAGAAGTTTAGCTAATATATGATAAAATATGAGATAGTAGAAGCAGAATATATTACAGGAAGTGATTATAGAATTGTACTAGCAAGGATAGATATAGGTATAATATAAAAAATAAGATCATGAGCAAAAGAGAAGTAGCTAAAGGAGAAGAAAAGAATTCTTAAACTTGACAAGGCATAAGAAAAGAATTGGGAAAGATATAGAGCAAAGTTAGATAAGAAATTAAAGAAAAAGCTAGGAGTAGAAAGTAATATAGTTCTAGTAAAAAAAACTTTGCAAATAAAAGTATTGATAAAATGTAGGATATAATTTTAAGTAGTATCTTAGAAAATATATATGCAAATCTGCTAAGCCAAAAGATATTAACAAATATAATATTATTAAAAAAGGCAAGAAGTAGTGACAAAATATATAAAGACTTGAAATGTTTAGATAGAATTTGCTATATATGTTTCAAAAAAGTAGAGCAGAATCTAGATGAAGAAGAATATTAACAAATAAATAAAGAAATTAACAGATTTAATAATAAATATGAAATACAAATAGAGAAGATATATGAGAAGCAATAGACAAGTAGAAGAGAAGAAGAAATAAAAATATAGTAGAAGCTCCTTAGTATAAAAGTACAACAAGAAAGCAAGAAAGAAGAGATATTAAATATAAATATATATATAAATACTTGATATGAGGTAATTCAAAGTAAATTAAAATATATACTTAACAGTTTACTCAAGAGATCCTTCAAAAAGATTAAGATCAATAGAGTGATAAAAGTTATAGAAAAAGAAAAGGTACTATTTACAGAAGAGAAAGAAGTAAAAAACAAAGTAAGATTGCACTTTATAAAGTAGTTCTAAAAATAAATCACAAATAAAGATTCTTTTATTACAAGATAAATTAAAGTATATAGTTCTATAAAGAAGCTAAACAAAAATATATATGATAATTTGCTAAATTTAGTAACAAAAGAGAAATAGAAGAATACTCTTAGCAAAACCAAAAACAAGTCTATACTGAAAGTATCTAGTATTAGCTATCTGCTAATTAAAAAAGCAAAAAAACTAGTACAACAAGTATTTATAATGCTAGCAAATCAGTGTTTAGCTATAGGAGATATACTACTTAAATTGAAACTAGATTAATTATATTCAATTCCTAAAAATAAAGAGTAGAATTATAACCTATTAAATATATAGCCAATTGTACTACTAGAAGCTTTCTAAAAAATAGTAGTAAAGAGAATTAATAAAGATTAGATTAAATATTTGTAATATATAAGGTACTAGAAGGCTCTAATTATACAAGTCTATTAGAAGAAGGTCTGGCGATCTTAGTGTAGTGGTTAGGTTGCCAGACCGCCATGCAAGAGGTCTGGGGTTCAAATCCCACTG
>CAJVPM010001201.1:0-12803 GCA_910592325.1 Scutellospora calospora | reverse complement strand
AAATTTATAATATTATAAATATATGATAATCATATGATAATAATATGATAAACATATTTTACAAAAAACTAAAGTTTCAGTAAAGAAGGAATGGTTAGGAGTAGTATTGGTTTGAGGAGTTTTGGTTTTGGATATATAGAGGAAATCTGATTTGAGTGAGTTTACTTGAATATTATTAAGTTGATAGAGTTCAGATACATTCTGTAAAATTTCTTGAAGGTTTTCTCTTGTTTCATAATGCCAAACAGTATCATCTATAAATACCAGAGGTAGAATTGTAATAGATTGTAATTTATTTGAGAAGATAAGATCAATTGGAGAGTAGAATTTTATTTTTAGAAATTTTAATTTGTGTTTGTTATTAATATAACTAAGGATAGGGTCGTAGTAAATTTTCTAGAGAAGTGAGGAGAAGATCTCTCCTTGTTCGATGCCTGAGTAGAGAGGGATGGGATTTGTAAGTCTGTATGCAGTGATTGCTTTAGCTTTTCTATCTTGGTGTAAGAATTTTATAAAGTTTAGTACTTCCTGAGAAATGCTAATTCTTTTGCAGGCATCAATAAGATGATTTATATTGATTTTGTCAAAGGCTTTAGATATGACTTGAAATAATATCTATGCTTCTTTATTGTTGTTTTTGTAGTGTTCGATAGTGTTTAGTAGTATTTGTATTGGTGTATGTATTGAGCAGTATTTGGTTGCTTCAAAGTTTAGGTCGCTTAGAAGGTAGTGTTGATTTATGATTTGGTCTAGACATGTTGTAAATACTTTTGTTAAGCATTTTTTTATTGGTTCGATAAGGGAGATTAGATGGACTTGATCCAATTTAAAGTCCCAAAAAGATTTTTTTAGAATAAGGAAGAGATTTGAAGTTTTCTATTCTAATGGTGTACTTTGAAGAGAAAGGTATTTTGAGAGAAAAAGGCGAATGATATTTTAACTTTTGGAGTTAAGCATTTTGATGTGTTCATAATTTGTTTCAGATGAACCTGCAGTTATGTTGTTTGGGAGCTCTTTTATTGTTTTTGACTATTCATCAGATGTAATTTCTGAGAGAAGATTTTGGAAAAGATGTACATTTTCTGGATATGGTTTGTAGAGGTCAAAAAAAGGAGAGTTAGTATCTAAAGGAGTATATGGAAGTTCTTTGAAGTAATCTTGAAAGTGGTTGTTGAGAGCTGATTTGATTTCTGTTAGTTGTATAGTTAAGTTATTGTTTGATAGAAGTCAGTCTAAATTGATACTATTATTTGGTTTTTCTAAGGTTTTGCGAAAGAAAAGTTTGGAATTTTAGGTGAAGTTGTTGTTCCTTTCTTATAATTTATTTTGGATTTCAAGTAGAGTTTGATCCTTTTTTTCTTTTTGAATAAGTATTTTAAGGTTTTTGATTTCACTTTTAAAGAGTATTAGGATTGTATTAGGGTTTGGATTTGCTTCTAAGAAGTTTTGGTATGATCATGGAAGGAGAGTATTATTTGAGTATTTTTTGATGTAGGAGTTGTATGATATAGAGAAATCTGTATTTGCTACAAGATTTTTAATAGAGATAATGTTTTTGAGTTGGTTGAAAAGAGGTGATAAATTGGGTTTTTGGTGGTCTTGTAAGTTTGGGTTAGTTTTGATTTTTTAATATGGAATAAATTTTAGAGTAGCCTTGTTGATTGCCTTTTTTATTTGATTCCAAATGGTATTTAGGTCATTGGTATTTGTAATTTCTTTGATAGGAGTTAGTAAGCATATGAGGTTTTGTTCAGTATGGTATTGATATTGTTCGATTTGGTTTGTTTAAGCTAAGTTCCATTTGAAAAAAAGTCCTGTATAAATTTCTGTGTTAGTCAGTTTG
This sequence comes from Scutellospora calospora, assembly GCA_910592325.1. NCBI lineage: Eukaryota > Fungi > Glomeromycota > Glomeromycetes > Diversisporales > Gigasporaceae > Scutellospora > Scutellospora calospora. Next base: position 10,960 of record CAJVPM010001201.1, on the reverse strand, counting down.
TTAGTGATAATTGTTGTTTCGAGACTAATAATAGAATGATCAGAAGTAGTAAATAGATTTTGTATAATATCTGCATAGTCTAGGAGAGTTATATGAATATTAGTCTAAATTTATTAATTCGACTAGTACTATTATTATGAGTATATATAAATTTGATAGAGGTAGAGTGAAATAAGCGAAAGGTGTCATAAAAGTTATGGTATTTGAGTATTTTGAGTAGTTGATTTTCTGGAGAATTATATTTTTTTATTGGTAATCTATTAATTTTAGGGTTTGGCGTATCATTTAGGTCACCCATAATTATAATTTTGTAGTTTGTTGTATTTAGAATTAGTAATCTAGTTAAAGAATAAGATAAGAGAGGTTGAAAGAAGAGTAATTTCAAAGTTATATTTGTTGTTAAGCTCAAAGATAGTTGCTTCAGTATTAGAATGTAGAGAAATATAGTTGTTGAAGAAATTTTGTATTTGTTTTATCAAGTTTTTAGAGTTTTTAGATCTTTGTAGAATGAAGTTGCAGTAAGAGTGAATGTATAGAAGAAGTTGCATACTGTATATTTTTTGTTAAGAATATGTAGTAATGCTACTTGGGTAATACTTATAGAGATTTTGTACCAGATAGTTTTAAGGGAGCTACTATCAGAGATCTGAGCTAAGATGCTATATGACTAGAGGTTAAGATTAATTTGGTTTAAAAATTCTTTACATTTGTCTTTGTTCATTTGTTTGTAATCAAAAATATATCATTTAGTTTAAGATTTGTAATGTATAGGAGAAAAGGTAGTAGGAAGAGACTATAAAGAGATAAGTATCATATGATTACTGTTTGTGAAAGATGAAGAGAAGTCAAGGCTAAAATTGTTAAAGTAGGAAATTAATGAGTCCTGAATCTATATAGAGTTAATTCTGCTATTAGAGTTGTTGTTGAACTAAATATAACTGAGGTTATTAGTATAACTTGTGAGATCATACATATTTAAGCTATAAAAGTAAGAAATTAGTTTAAATTTAGAGGAGGAGAGGATATCAGATTGTGTAGAGGCATTGAAATTACCAAGTATAACCAGTTGAAGATTTAGTAATTAAGCCTACTTGATCTATGAAATAACTTTTTTGTATGAGGTTTTGTATATTTAGATTTGTAGAAGAGATATATATTAAGATGATTCTAAATTTGTGATTATTTTTGAAATAGAAGTCTAAAGTAATTGCTCTATCTGAATAGCAGAGAATGTTGTAAATATATGGTTGTAGGTAGTTTCTGACTATTATATCTGTCTTTTCCTTGAAGGTTTGAGAGTTTGACCAGAAGTATTTGAATTAGGGTATATTGAAGAATTTATTAGTTAAGAGATTAGATAGTTTAGTTTTAGTAATACTAATTATATTGAGATTGTTTTGAATATAGTAGAATTCTCATAGTTTATGTTTAGTAGAGATATTATAACCTCTAACATTGTGAGTAGTAATGTTTAATATAAGGTCTAAAGGCAAAGAAATAATAGATAAAGTAGGTATTTTGTCAGAGTATTGTGTTATCTGTATGAATATAGAGGTTGAAGTTAGTATAGAGAAAAAAGTAGTATATTATAAATTAGATCTAATAAGGAAGTGCATAAAGTTAGTGAGATTAGATTTGATAAGTACTGTATGGTTAGGAAGAAGAGTATCAAAAGTATTAATATATATTATTGACCTATAAAATATAAGAAAAAATACAAATTTCTTAATAACTTTCAATCTACTAATCCGAATTAGATGAAACATATACCATTAGAATCAGCTCACTGAGACAGTTCTAATAAGCTAAGAATCGTTAAAATCTAATTACTAGATCCTGAGATAATCAAGATCTGGCTTTTTATTATAATTTGTATGATCTGATTGACTAAATGATTACTACGCGAGATTCGTTATATGTAATACATTTATTATCTATAGTTTTTGAGATACTTTTATTATTTATTATATATATAGCATATATACAATTTATTATATATTTTATATATGTATTAGTTATATTATATATTTTATTAGTGATAGTTGTAGCATATATAGCTCATATAATATATGTAGCTTATTATATTTCTAATATTTTGTAAAATATAAAAGCAGCACATGTGGACCTTGATTTCATTATCGAGTCTTTATACTCTTTCACAATAAAAGTACCTTTTTGATACTTTGAAATAAATATTTATTGATATCTTCATATATCTTTAATTGTTGCCTCTTTCATAATTGCAAATTACCCTAAATCTTCTTTGTTAAAGTTTTGTAAAAATGCTCTAAAGACTTTGACAAAATACAGTAACAAGAATATTATGCAAAGTATTTTCTGTTATTAGTCTCTCTAGTTAGTTATTCTCTCTAAAGAAGTAGAAGCAATGTAACAATATATTTCTCAGTAAAAATCAATATTTTTAACTAGTAATTCTTTATTATACATTTATATTACAGATCCAAAATTTTTATATTTTTTATTTAAGAAAAAAATTCTATAATGCTACCTTCAATTCCTGTTTTCTCAAACTATAAAGTGATATAATTGTTTTCTTAATTGCATCAGCCTTAACTAATTCTGCTATGGAGTTTAAATATTGTAATATTTGAATTAATTCGGGATATTCTATTATTAAAAGTAGGTATTAGCAGTTAACAATCTAGTTAGCAATCATATTGTGATACTTTATAATATCAATTATCATAAATATGTTTGTATACTAGAATAAACTTTTCATTAGATCAGTTTAAAAATTTGACACTTTTTTTTTTATACAATAATATTATTTTTAGATTTATAATTTTATTTAGTTTTTTGTCTTATTTGATTTTTATTAATTTATTTTTTTATTTATTTAATTTATTTTAATTTTTTATTTATTTAATTTATTTTTATTTAATTGATTAATTAATTTATTTAATTTATTTATTTATTTTATAATTTAATTTTTTATCTAATTAATATAACTATTTATTTAATTTAAACTTACTTTTTTAATTGTTTCTTCAATAGTTCTACCACATTCTTCCTGTATCTTTTTTTTTTTTTTATATTGTTCTGTTAAAATATATAGTCTCTAATGAGTAGATTCTAAGTGCTACCATAATAGTTGGGTTGTGTCTCCTCTTCCACAAGAAAATTCCTTGTAGTTGCAGTTTTGAACAGTATATTTGGCTATTTTTATTTCTTTTTTCTAAATAACTTTTTCAAAAAAATCCTACACCTTACTCCCTAAACTTCATTTTTTGATAACTTCATTATTGTAGTTATAGTCAATATCATGATCATAGTTATTATTGTGATTATAGTCATAGTCATTATCATAGTTATAGTCATGATCATTATCATAGTCATAGTCATAGTCATTATTATAGTCATGGTCATTATAGTATTCATGATTGCTATCATAGTTAAGATTACTATGGGTATGATAATGATAACTATATATATATACATAAGCAAACTTTTGCAGACTTTAACTAAACCCTATGTAGATTTTAGTTTAATATTACATGATATCTTTACTTTGTATTACTTGCCTATTTATCACTACAAGTCTCTCATTATAGTAAACTTGTATGTATTAAAAAAATAAATTAAATAAACAAATAAATTAAATTAAAAAAAAAAATAAATAAATAAAAAAATAAAAAAAAATTAAAATAAAGAAAAATTCAAGTATCAATTAAAAACTCTTTCTGATAATCACTCAGACCAACAATACAACACACCAACCTACAGAAAAGTTATAGCTAACAATGATAAAATATAGCCAAAACTCTTTACTCCAGCTAACCTATACCTAGAGACTGCAACTAGATACAATTGAAAAAAAGTTAAAATAGATATTCACAGATGAGGTTTCCATAAAGCTTAAGAGCTCGAGAAATAAGTACTAGAACTAAAGTAGATAGGAGGGCTTGCTCAATACTGAAAAACTATTATTTGGATCTCAACTATATTTTATTCAAGTTGGTCTATACTATGTAAACTTTAGCAAGTCAAGTTTAGAATACAAACTAATAATTGGTCTACAATATCTCCACCTTCCTTTAGCCTTTCTTTTTCCAATTACACCATGTAGAGATTCAGGCTTACTCTTATCAAAAGATCAGCAATATTTACTACTTTTATTTTAGGAAATCATAAGTTGTGACATAGCAAAACAGGAATACTATAAATACATGACTAAGCCCAGTACTACATGTAATAACTCAGATAGATTTAATTGAATTAAAATATTAATTACAGAAATGCAATATTCTGAAGCTATGTACAATATTTTTATACCTCATACAGGTTAAAGTGTACATCTTACTCTAGCTTCCATAAAGTTTAGTTTTCTGTCTAGGTAGAAATTTTTCTTCTAGTTAGCAGATTTTTTTCTTCTAGTAATAGTTTCTTTTTGAATTTTTTTAGTTTAGTTTGTTTTACTTTTTATAGTATTAGTTATTATTTTCTTTTTGTTTTTTGTTTTTTTTACCTCTTTTTATATAATTTTTTTTATTTTTTTCTTCCTTTCAAAAAAGTGTTATTAGATTAGTAATGCTCTATTGTGAGACAAAATCATGATGAGCTATATACTCTAACTCATAGATCAATATTACTAAAATCTTAGAACAGAGGAGGTATATAGGAAGAGAAAAGTTTTGTTATAGCAGGTCAAATATAGGTATCTTAAATGATAACTGAGTTAGTCGCATTTTTAAGATTATTTAGCATTAGCTTAGAGAATAGAATAGGATATATATATATTTATATCTTAAAAATTCTTAATAAATCACAAAGTTGCAGCATGACTGCTGAAGGAAAAAAAAAATAAAGAAAAATTAAAAAAAATTGAAAAAAAATAAAAATAAAAAAATAAATAGAAAATAAATAAATAAAAAATAAAAAAATAAGTTTATAGAGTAAAAGTTCTAAGACTACTTACATTTTACTATATTAACTAAACTATTAGTTTAATCGATTTAATATTTCTAATTAAATAGTACAATTAAAATTATATTTGACTTACTATTCAACTTGCTATTCAATGCTTTAATCTGAATTCGCAAACATTTATGTTTGTAAAATTATGTTAGTATTGAATAGCAAGTTAAATAGCATTCTAATAGTATATTTTATTATATTGAATCTGAACATGTTTATGAACTTCAAACTAAACTCAGACTTGAACTAACATTTAAGTTTAGTATCAGTTCAGATTCATAGATTTTGGGTTCAGTTCGAGTTCAAGTTCAAAATTTCCAAAATTTACAGTTTAGGTTCAGGTTTAGCCAAATCTGAACTCAAACCTATTTGAACTAGATCCAAATCTAGGAATACTAAATATACTACAACTTATATAAATTGTAATCAAATATAGAAATAAGCTATAGTATCCTTCCTTTGAAATATCTTTAGATATTTATATAACAAGATTAAAGATAAAAAGGTTAAAAGTTACTATAGCAGATTATATGTAGATACTAAAGTAGTAACTAAATAAGTTAATACTTAGAAATAATTACTAGATAGTAGAATATACTAGATAGAGTTTTTTTTAATCATAGACAAAAAAATTAATTAAATAAAATATTAGTATAATTATTAAAAAAAAAAATTTAAAAATAAAATAAGATTATTAACTTAGAGAAAACTTATTTATGATCAGAGAACTAGTAATAGATTTATTAATTTTTACTAAGAACTCTTTAAATATAAAAATTTTTTATTATTATTAAGATAGCTTATATTGCTAAGCAAATTTTATTAGTTTGATATACAGAATTATATAAGAGTAATTACCTATAGTTTGTAATTATATAAAAAGTATATAATAAGCTATATATATAACTTTAGTTATTATCTATAATTAACTACTTGTTATTTCTATACTAGACTACTATACTTGTAATCTACCTATAAGTTATCTATTTAAATATTTTGTTCAACTAACCTATACTATTACAAACAAATATCACTATCATATCTAACTACTTAAGCTAGCTAGCTTGTTATAGATTTATTTATCAATTTAGCTTAAATCTTCTCAAATTATATTGTATTTAATATATTATAAGTATCTGCAAAACTAGTTAACCTTAAAGTATATCTACTAGAGTAATCTATATCTATTTTATAAATTCATCTAGCTTAAACTCTTATGATATTATATGATTCTAGTTTATATTATAGCTCTCTACTAGTATATATTATCAGATTTCTTTAGATATTTTACAAAGTAGATTTTTCTAAATTCAGTTAGCTACTAAGCTAAGTTAGTATTACTAATCCTTCCTACTAAACAAACTTATTTATACCTATTCTTATTTATATCCTTTAAAAAAGTCTCTTTCTAAATTAAGTATTAGCTAGTATAATTGTTAAAAGCTATACTACTTTACTAACTTAGAATTTCTACTATGTAGGTTTCCTGCTTATATATCTAATATAGATTTATTTATATAACATTATCATTATACTTCTAATATCTAATTGACTTAGTGCAATACTATTTTTTATAGGGTTTAATACATTTTCTAAGACTCTTTTTTGAGAACAGGTAGAGTTTTCTTTAAGTTGAGAATATAGGTCTAGAAAATTATTCAAATTTGTTAATAATAGGATTTGAACTCCAGATCTATTATATAGCAATCTAACAATCTATCTACTATACTAAATTACTGGACCTAAATATAAAATTAAAATAAGAAATAACTAATATATTTATATAAAATAATATTAATAAAAAAAAATAATAATAGGTAGTAGTAAGTCAAAGAATTTAGATGCTTTTTACAATATCTAAAAGAGAATATCTCAAATAAGAAAATTGATATTTTAACCTTGCATATCTTTTTAGCTAATTAAAAAAAATTTATACAAATATTGAAGTAATATTATATAAAAATCAATTAATAAAATTATAAGTTTCAAAAAATAAAAAAAATAAAAAAAATAAGCAAAATTGAAACAAAAATTTTTATCTAAAGTTCAAAGATAAGTCTTAATAAATATTGTCACAAAGTAAATTAACATATACTTATTAGTCTAAATTGTTTATCTACTAAATTTACAGATTTTTTAACTATCACTATTATTACAGAATTATTGACAAAATCTTAATAATCTAAATATTGTATTCTCCTCTACATACACTTCTATATCTAATATAAACTTAATATTCTACCATATAACTATTCTACTATCTAATATATATATCTTATTATATTCTATTAAATTTAACTGACTTAAACAACTGCATAAAATAAAATAAAAATAATATAAAATTAGTTATCTATAATAATATAAATCTATTATACTTTTTAAAAAGTTTTATGCAATAAAACAACATTAGTACTCAGCTTACCTTTTTTAATTATTACTTTCATTACTTTCATATATTTTTAAGTTTATTTTTTTATACTCAGAAGAATGAAAATTTGCAAACTTAGCTCACATAGTATACTTTTTTTACATATAACTTCGTCACATAAATTGAATATGAAAGCTGTAGAATTCAAAGAGATTTAATTAATATTCTTAAAATACAGTACAAAAGCTTTAAGTTTGCTTAGCATTAGTACACTGAGTCTAATCTATTCAGGCTTTCAAGAAAAGTATTGTAACACATATAAATAAATTTTTTATTCAATTGATAGTTTGTGTAATGTTCGATGTTTTCCTCTGGAGGTTGAACATGAACTCGACCTGACCCAACTCAAAATTTAGAGACTTTGGGCCAATTAGCATCAATTATATAGAATTTAAATGAATGACCATCAAATGTTAGAATTAATTATCTGGCATTATGCTTCTGACCAAAATTATAGCTAGCCTAAATTATGAAATTACACTGCACCTAAAATTTCTGACTAATTAGTAAAATTGATGTAAGCTAGGGTTGTGTTACAAAAAATTACAATCTTACATTACTTGTAATTTTACGTAAGTTTCAGTAAATCGAATTACACGTAAGTTTGGTCACATGATATAAAATACTGGGATTACATAAGTTAAATTTGGCCTAGTTTTATTCATTAGATTTTATTTGAATATCTAAGACATCCGTTACAATATCATTATATTTAAATATAAAGCGTGTAATGAATTGCTATACTATACATTTATTTAAATCATTTCATTCACACGATATGAAGATTTTGCAAACATATTAATTTTGCTTCACAATTATTTTTACTCCATGATTCCAATTCACTCTGATCATTACTATTATCTGATGTTGATTGTTTCGTTTCTTATTACCTTTTGAAGCTTCATTGATTGTTAAATTTCGCAAAGAACATATATCCACATGCACCTGTAATCTTGTTGCATTTTTTGCCACTTCCTTACTACATGCTTTGCATTTGTAACATTCTTTTCCCTTTTCATCTATTCGCATAGTATATTAATCCCACATTTCAACTTTCTTTTTTTTTTTAACCATTTTAAGTACAGTGTATGTATAAAATTTTTGGTTTCGATTTTACATTATTTTATATTTTATGCTTAATATGACAAAAATAATTAAGCAAATGAATAATTACGTATTCGACATAATGTGATCAAATTACGACAAAGTGAACGAAAATTTAATAAACTTTACATATCATGTGATTAACATTTCCAATTTACCGAACCTTACGAAATATTACACAAAATTACGTAAAATTACGGTAATCAACCCTAATGTTAGCCAATCACAATCCGCGACATTTTGAAATTTACTGTAATTCCTGGAACACCTGATAATTTTCCCACTACCCGAAATATTCCTAGTCTTGTCCAGTAAATTACTTAACCTTTCGGAAACTATAGCGCTGTCTTAGGATTAGAAGTCTGAATACAGCGATATAGGTTTCGAAAGGTTAGGTAATTACCGGACGAGACTGAGAATATTTCAGGTAGCAGAAAAATTATCAGGTGTTCCAGGAATTGCGATAATATGTGGGCTGTCATCAATAGAAATCAAGCAAATTGTTTTTATTGAAATTTTTTTTTGAAACTTTAAACAACAATAACTTAACAATAACTTAATTAAATTTAATAAAAAAATTATTTAAATAAATTTCTACAAACTTAAATATTAATTTTAAAAAAAAATTATTAAAAATTGAAATATTTTTGTTTAAAATTTACTTGGCTTGATTTCTATTGACAGCAGCTCATGTCAGCTTTAATAATTTCGGGTCGGGTTCGAGTCGGGTCGGGTTCGGGTTGGGTTGAAGTGCTAACCCGAAAGTGTTTCAACCTAACCCGGCCCGACCCGTTCGGAGCACTAATCACGAATTTTATAATCCGCAGAAGGAATAAATTTCATCCTTCGTTAAACATATTTTTATACGATACGACATTTTAAGTATTGCATATTGCCTTATTTGTCCATTCAAACAAAATGATTTCATTGTCTTGCCATTTATTAACATAACTCTTCAGCTGACGGTCGACATTCGGGTTTCTTATCCCAACATTCTCGCATAGCTTCTTCGTTAACAGGTAGTCGAAGATCATAAAATATTTTTAATTATATATATTTGTTTATTAAATTTATGATAATAAAATATGTTTATTCTATATAAGATTTCCCACATGATTATATCGATATCCGATGCTGTGGTACAGTATATTGCATCCATTCACAACTTCTGGTGCAATGTAAGGTAAGATCCCGTAAACCTTATCGTTATCATAATCTTGCTTTAAATGCTGAATTGAAAGACTTAAATCTGCTACTACTATGCAGATTTAGATGAATGAGGCCTTGAAAATGGATCGCTTTTAGATCATAAGCTATACTATATAAGTAACAAATTTAATTTATATTTTTCTATTCATTTTTTCCACAGATCAAATATTTTCACGTAAAAGAACCCATCTCTGCGTATCCCAAAACAAGGACATACTTTTCTATTCCTCCTTGATATACCATAATATTTAAGAATGAGGAATTTTTGACTCCAATTTCAAAATACGTTTTTAACTTAAAAAATATCATTAAAAATAATTATACAAAAAATTAATATAAAATTATTAATCAAATTACCTCGTCAAAAAATAATTATCATCATTAAATCCTATTTAACGCGATATACATTTACAAAGCCCCTCTTCCGATTCCTTCAATATTCTTAAATTCATTACAAACTAATTGGTATTTATTATTATTCAATAATTCTTTTATTTTTATAATATTAGAATGATATAAGTAGTGATAGAATTAAAAAAAAATGTCCAGTAACCTAGTATAGTGGTTAGGTTGTCAGACTGTTATGCAATAGGTTTGGGGTTCAAATCCTACTGTCAATGAATTTGAATAATTTTCAGACCTTTTGATATGTTACAGTAAATCCTGTTCATTTCTGGAGGTGTATTCCTGTAAATTAAGTTGTGCCAAATTGATTAGAACTTGGAAATATAGCATAATGTTATATAAATAAATCTTAATAGAATATATGAGCAAGAGACCTGCATGGTAGAAATCTTAAGTCAGTGAAGTAGTATGGCTTTCTGACAGAACTATATCAGCTAAAGTCTGATTCAAGAAGAAAACTTAGTCTAATAAAGGTAGAAGGTTTCGAGATCTCTAGGTGAAGGGTAATTAGGATTAGTTTGATACTAGAAAAAGACTAGAGCAACTAACCAGTAGAGGACTACAGTAGAACTTGGGGTTATATAAATATCTACAAAGGTCTAAGTTAGGTGAATCTATAAAATGAGTACAGACTGTTCTAGTAGGTTTGCTTTAAGGTTAACTAGCTTTGCAATACTAGCAATACATCTGATCTAATAGATTCTGAGAAAACCTAACTGTTCTAGATAAATAGATATGTAATGAGTTAGCTGGCTTAAGCAGTTAGGTATTGTAGTGACGTTAGGTTGGATTTGTATAGATTAATAAACAGAGTATTTACTTTACAAAAATCTTCAAAATTTGAATTGCTAAAAATTAGCTTTTTAAAAGTGCTGATAA
>CAJVPM010001200.1:0-12806 GCA_910592325.1 Scutellospora calospora | reverse complement strand
AAAAAAAAAAAAAAAAAAAAAAAAAAACAAAAAAAAAAAAAAAAAAAAAAAAAAAAAAAAAAAAAAAAAAAAAAAAATCCAGCTAAACGAAAATCCAGACCAGGTTGCCGGTGTCCTGGCGAAACTTTAAATTATAAGATAATAACAATGGAACCAGAAATTTATAATGCCTACCTAAGATATCTCAACGAAGCAATTATACCCTTTAATTTTACTGAGAAACAATTAAAATATCAGACCCGTTATTATTTAGTACTAGAAGGATTATTATACAAAAACAATCGAAAGGATCCTTCGCGACCCCTGAGAATTCTACAGAAAAGTGAAATCCAAGCTATCCTCTTTAGTCTACATGATGACTCTTTAGCAGGGCATTTTAATTATTATTCTACTTATCAACGTATCGCCATCTGGTATTATTGGCCAAAAATGGGCGATGATATTAAAGAATACGTCCGCACTTGTAATATATGCTAACGGAAGAAAAGACCCAAGACCAAAGAACCCTTATATCCGATCAAAATAGGAAGATCCTTCGACCGAGTTGGAATTAACATTATTAGACCTCTTCCCGTTACCTCTAAGAATAAGAAATATCTAGTCGTAGCAACAGAATATCTTACAAAATGGCCTGAAGCCAAAGCCCTCGAAAGAGCTGACGCTAAATCTGTTGCCAATTTTATTTTTGAAAATCTAATTTGCAGACACGGGAGTCCTAAGGAATTGTTATCGTACCAAGGTACCCATTTTTGTAACTGCCTAGTAAAAGCCCTTTGTAATAAAATGAACACTACTCACCATACATCAACGGCATACCACCCTCAAACCAATAGTTTGGTTGAGCGGTTTAATCGAACCCTTTGTACCGTCCTACATAAATGTGTTAACCAGTTTAAAAATGAATGGGACGAATATTTAGAAGCCACCCTTTTTGCTTATCGGACAACTAGATATAGTACTACTGGATATGAGCCCTTTTTCTTATTATACGGACAAAATGCCATCCTCCCAATCGAAGTGGACTTCATTACTTATTCCATGAGGCCCGGAAGTGAGGAAGAACTCCAGGACCAGATAATGTGACGCTTAGAAAAAATAATTGGAGAACTTACTGAGGTACGTCAACAAGCCACAACTAGAATAAAGCAAGTCCAAGCCAAACAAAAAGAATATCATGATCGAAGAAATAAATTAGATTCATATGAAATTGGTGACCTAGTGTTATTCTATAAACCAGATTGGGAAAATCGCGCTAAACTCGAAAAGATAAATATTGGACCCTATTATATTCATGAAGTATTCGATTATGGATTATATAAATTAAGAAATATGGACGGTCACGTGCTTAAGAAAAAGGTGCATGGAAACCGGTTAGAACGATATTACTTCAGACAACAGAATGTTGGAATCCTTCCAAATTACATCAACCAATGCTAATATAAGAACTATGAAGGGTCTCCTTTCCCAAAAACTAAAATGGATTTTATCGAAACCCCCGTTCAAATCCAAAAGACCCTAGCTGTCCTAAGAAAACAAATAAAAAAAACCAATATTAAGGGAGAATATCTTATTTCAGCTGATACTATTATTTATCGTCAGAACCAATATTCCTGGACCTTAGATATTGAAGACCCTAAACGAGAAAGTAATGCTCAAAAACTCCATCATCGGATGCCTAATTTCCTTGAAGATATTCGTCGAAAAGAAGACACCACATGTCACATTGAAGCTCCTCGTAGTGAGACATGGGAAGAAAAGATATCTTCTATTTGTTTAAAGATTTCTGCTGACTGAGTCAATCGAGTAGCCCAATTACCTTACTATTATTCTCTTGGAGTCCTACAAAAAGAAAAAGCCTGGAATAAAGAAGCAAGAGGATTAGTAAAAAGAATTTTACCAAACAAATTTCAAGATACTTTATTTATTGCTCAACGAACTTATCTTTTATATACGGCTTGTGGCCCTTCTAACCTCCTCATGACATGATATATTACTCCTTATATGTTGCTTCGCCTATATAAAGAAGACTTCCTTAAGTTGAGAGAAGAAGCCCAATCGATCATTCAACAAGAAATGGGTGATGTCCTCCAATCGATTAATTTCGCAGGAGCTCAATAACAAGAGGAGGCATATGTAGTAAATAGAATAGTGGTATTAACAAAATTTCTAAAAATAGTAACCTAAAAGCATATTTCGTATCCTTATTTTATTTTATTTTATGATTATTTTTATTTTGCTTTATTTGTTTTTTTTTTATAAACGGGAATTAGATGGACTATACAAAAATGGGAATTGCAAGAACATGTGAAAGGAACTGTAGTCAGTGCATCAAAATTATCATGTATGCACCTAGTAGATCATTAAGCCATAACGCATACGCGGAAGTTTCAACGCAAATGTCAAGAAAAACGCGTAAACATTAAGAACATAGCTTAGTCGTTGAAATTACAACGTATGCACTAAAAATTTAACATAGACATCCTAAGAAAATTAAATGTATATAAGCAACATAAGTCTAATAAAGTAACGGCATGTTCTATATGCCTTAACATTCCCTAATAATAATAACACAAAGTAAAATATATATCTGAATTTTATAAAAGTAATCAACTGTTTCCATCGAACTCGACTTTAAATTTAATTATCCATTCGAGACTCGATTCAGCGAACCGAATTGACTTGTAAATTCGAACTGGATTATTAAGACTCGGGTTCCGAATTTAACTGATCGCCGGAAAGTCACATGTTTAATTCGAAAGACGACCTTAAAAGAGAAATTTAAAGATTATTAGTGTTAAATTAAATATATCTCAATCGCCCTTAATATCATTAAATAAATTGATTATACCTCCTCCATATTTATAAATATTAATAAATTTCCTCCTATCCGTAAACTATTGGGGTTAAATTGGCCCTTGATTATAAATTCTTATCTATAAAAATATATCGCTCTCTCAATTCAATAGTTACAAGGGCCTAATTGCCCCGAAAAAATTAAGTTTCGTTTGCTTCATAAAATAATTAAGTCCAAAATTTATTAAATAAATCGCTAATAATATTACATTAGCACTGCATCGCTAACACACTCCTTAAGTTCTACATTATACCTTGTTGTTCGTTTAACCTCTTGCTCACGTGACCAAACCATTCCGGACGTTTGACACCAACCTTGTGACCCAAGTAACCCGAGCCTTAACATCCCTCAGCCTAATCTAACACACCTCTTTCGAAAGGTTACTTACCCTTGGTTACGCGAGTTTTTGTATTGTCGAGCGACCGAGTCGCAGTCATTTCCCTACTCACACTATAGCTTTAAATATTTTAGTAATTGAAATAAAAATTATACAATATAATTTCTCTGTTGAAGTTTAAACAACTTTTTGCCTACGTAGAAAATTTAAATACTGTTGACCCTCCCCAAACCGATATGTCTGGTAGCCAAATTTTAATCAGTTTTGAGAGGCTTATCAGTTTTAAAAAGAATTTACAGTAGTAAAAATAGAAAATTTTTAATCGATTTTAACAAGTTATCGGTTTTGACAGTATCAGTTTAGGGAGGTTCAACAGTAGGTTATTTATTAATAAAAATTTCAATAATATGTCCAAAATGTGTCTAACGACACACTACATAGGTTTATATTATTAGGTGATACATTTTATCATTTAACGTAAATTCTTACTATTCGGGTGTGCCAAGAGAGAATCATTATAATTTAGTCCAAAAAAGTCGATATTGATGAATCATTTTTATAATGTAAAATTTTTGTGTAATCATTGTAGTCGCTATATAAAGAAGTCCAAATAAAAATTTAAACATAGTCAGTCGGTTTTCTCTATAATGAGCCCTGACGTCGGTGGGTTTTTAGAAAACTGTAAGACTGTAACGAAAATTTTTTCATGAATCATTGGCTAGTTATAAAGAATTGGCAATCATAAAGAATCACTTGGAAGTTATTTGAATTATATAGTTTAATGAATTAAAAGATTTTTATTTAGTAAAATGGCGCATAACATATATTTTAACAGAACTCGCATAATCATCCTTTTATGTCTAGTAATAATTTTTGCAGTGACGATAATAGCGCAAGCACCTGCAACTAAAGCAGCTGCCGCACCTGCAACTAAAGCAGTTGCCGCACCTGCAACTAAAGCAGCTGCCGCACCTGCAACTAAAGCAGCTGCCGCACCTGCTACTAAAGCAGCTGCCGCACCTGCTACTAAAGCAGCTGCCGCACCTGCTACTAAAGCACCTGCCGCACCTGCTACTAAAGCACCTGCCGCACCTGCTACTAATGCACCTGCCGCACCTGCTACTAAAGCACCTGCCGCACTTGCTACTAATGCACCTGCCGCACCTGCTACTAAAGCACCTGCCGCGCCTGCTACTAAAGCACCTGCTACTTCAAACACACCTGTCGCACTTGCTACTTCAAAGGCACTTGTCGCTCCTGCTACTTCAAAAGCACCTGTTGCATCTGCCGCTATTGTTCCTGTTACTTTAAAAGCACCTGCTACTTCAAAAGCACCTGCCGTATCTGCTGCTGTCGCTCATGTTACGTCAGAAGCACCTGTTACGACACCTAAAATGACATCATATGTGGTGCCTAAACCATTGGTTTCTAATAAGAATGCAGTGACTAAAGGATCTGCAACTCCAATAATCGCACCACAAACTCAATTAACGACAACTATTAATCAGTGCGCAAATACAAAAGATTGCAATATCGAGTAAGTTTTTTAAATCTATTTCTATTCTTTGTAATATCGACCATAACATTAATATAATTATTACTGTAATCCTTAAGCACTAGTGAAACGGCTACTGGAAAGACATTTACGCATACAACCACAAATGATCAAAATACTATTGAAACTATTTATTCAAATTCAGATAAAACAATTAACTCTAAAACAATAACAAAATTCATAACTACAACATTTATACGAACTATTACCCAAGTATGTCCAGGGTATACAACAACTATAACTACTTCAATCAATGGCGAGCTAACGACGTTCCAAACCTATTACCCGCCAAGTACTATCATTGTGTTGCAACCAGTGACTGCTGCCTTACCTGCAGAAGATAATATCTTAGTGGCATCTGGTAATATTCACACTTTTAATTTGAATGATAATACTGGATTAATAAATATTGTTTGGAGTTTGTGGGTTATATCTTGGAGTTTAGTATATATGATTTTAATTTAAATTTAACGTATTGACGTTGTATTTTGTCTAAGTAATTATAATTAACATATAGTCAAAATAGGATGACACAAATCATTAACGTTAATAATTGTAAGTTTACTTAATGGTAATAGTAATGGTAATTATGATAATGATAATTTTAAATTTTAGAAAAAATCATTAGTAAAATATTTTATGAACGTTACGTTTTAAGTTTGAATCTTTTACCTGAATTTTTTACTTCTTATTTTTATTTTATTTTATTTATTTTTTTGGTTTCTTGTGTCGGATGTTTTTTACCGACAGATGAATTGGAGTAAATTAATCATTAAACAAAAATCAAATATATCGAATAATCAGTGTAAATTTTTCAACTAAAATCAATTTACACATACCGCACAATTTAAATTTTATTCTGAGCAGAAATAAAAAAAAAACTAGACATAATTAGTTTACTATAGCAATTTGCGCCCAATTAACTATACACACTTTTAAAATTTATTGGAGCGGAATACCCAAAACTGTTTATAAAATGTGCGCAAAATTTTTGATTGAGTGTGCTGCACACAGTCGTACAGTGGAAAATAAATACTGCCAAGGACACCTCCAAAAATTCTACATTATCACAAGATCTGATTAGGGGTTAAGACTTAGCTGACAATGTTATTTACGTGTTAGTTACTGTAATTTACATGTAATTTACGTGTAAGTTACTGTAATTCATGTAAATTACGTGTAAGTTACTGTAATTCATGTAATTTACGTGTAAGTTACTGTAATTTACATGTAATTTACGTGTAAGTTACCGTAATTTCATGTAATTTACATGTAATTTACATGTAATTTACGTGTAAGTTACCGTAATTTACATGTAATTTACATGTAATTTACATGTACTTTACGTGTAAGTTACCGTAATTTTTATGTAATTTACATGTAATTTACATGTAAGTTACCATAATTTACATGTAATTTACATGTAAGTTACCATAATTTACATGTAATTTACATGTAAGTTACTGTAATTTACATGTACTTTACGTGTAAGTTACCGTAATTTTTATGTAATTTACATGTAATTTACATGTAAGTTACCGTAATTTACATGTAATTTACATGTAAGTTACCGTAATTTACATGTAATTTACATGTAATTTACATGTAAGTTACTGTAATTTATATGTAATTTACTGTAATTTACATATACATCATGTAAGTTATTGTAAATTATGATATAAGTTACAGTAAATTACATGTAACAACCCTAGATTGATATACATTAAATTTTGTTACAGTAAACTCGAAAGATTAGATTAAATCTTGTGTATTATTTAAAATCTTGATTTTAAATTACACCTGATCTTGATTTATTAATTGCATTGTCTCTGATTAAGTTTTTGTACCTCTGTCATGATTTTACTGCGAATTAATTCTAGAAAATTATATATATTTTTTGTTTTATTCTGTATATAGCTGATAAAAATAGATTAAGGATCGATATCTTTAAATAATTCCTTAAATAAATAGTGCAATATATTAATTAGATATTAATAGGATGATCATTTGTTGATTTGACACCACATAGTGGTAAATAGTTAACACTGTACAGTGTTGGTTTAACACTACAAGATGTCATCTAATTAAACAGAATTTATATAAGATATCACATTTTACTTTTAATAAAGATATCAAATTTCATAATTTGTTTTTAACTTCATAACATATTTATTTTATCTAATTAACTACACATTAATAACTCCTTCTTTATAAATTGCTTATTAAATAAAACTTGTATATTGGAATAAATAACTATGACTACTGTTTTTTTATTGTCTAAGATTCGACTTGTAATTTTAATAGTAAAGGCAGTAGGTTTTGAGACTGAAGCAAAGCTTTATAAAAACTATCATAACTCAAGTCTCATAATATCATATATTGAATAAATGAATAAGATTAAGAATAGATATCATGTAAAGAACAGTTAACAAGAATAATAAAGAATAATTACCAAAAGACTATTCTTCTTATATCTACTATTAGAGTTAAATTAGATATATTACAATAATTAATTAGAGATTACTCTTTCTTAACAGTAATATTTAGTGCTGATTATATAAATATACTAATAACTCTATAAAAAAAAAAACAAAAATCAAATCAAATAAAAAGTAATAACAAAAACTTAAACAGAATAGTAATTAACTCTATCTATGTTTTAGCTAATCAAATTAGTCAACTTATTCAACAAATACAGACTACTCTTGCACTCCAAATTTTTTTTTTTTTTTTTACTTTATACAAATACTATCAGCTGAAACTTTATTAGTATTAATAATGAGTAAATAATATATATTGTGAAAGTACAACTAGCTATATGTACAACTTTAGATTGTCTAATTTAAGTAGTCTACCTGAAGATTCTACACTAACTGCTATATCTGCAATCTATTTGAAGATTACCTATTTAAACCCTCTAGTCCTATAATACTTATTCATATTCTATTCTTATTTTACCAAAGTTTATCTAACTCTATGCTACTTCTCTTTTTGGAAGACACCTGAGCTGATATTAGTCTACAAACTTTATAATTCAGAGCCTAGACCCTATTACAAGGTACCTCTTCACCAACTCTCTAATCAATGGGGTGTTGTAGTACTCAACTATACTATGCTATATTCTAATTTAGCTTGTATATACCCTTGTTTAATGTTCGTACAAACCTGTTTTCTACTATAGCTTTCTACTAAGTTGGTCATCTGTGCCTCCAGATATCAAATGATATAAGCTCTTCCAAATCTAGTTACTACCCAAATTGGTATTGCCAAAAGTCATCTGTATCTCCAGATATCACATGTAACAGATCTTCTCAAATCTAGTTAGCTGCCAAGCCAAGTTGGTATTACTATATGATTTTGTATAATAGACTTATATGTACCTATTTTGCTGATCTTTTCATATACAGGTTTTTTAACGAACTTACTTGCATTCTAGTTACTAATCTTTTTGTATTCAGATTTTTTTTCTCAGATTAAACATTAACTGGTATGACCATTGAAATCCATACTACTTCATCTAACTTAGGATTTCTGCTATGCAAATCCTCTGTTTATAGATTCTATCAAGATTTATTTGTATAACATTATATTTCTCAAGCACTCTGTCATATTTTCAATATCTAAATGATATTGATACAATGTGATTTACAAGGTTATAATCCCTAGAAACAAACAGAGTTTACTGTAAGTTGAATACAGATATCTAGATAATTATTTAATTCTATCAACAGTAGGATTTGAACCCTAAACCTCTTATATAGTGATCTGACAACCTAACCACTATACTAAGATCACTGGACCTTTGCACTCTAAATTAATATTATTAATTCAAATTAGGAGCAAAATCAAGTCAAGTATTCTGATTTTATCAGTAGAAAACAAGACCTAATAACTTGATTAGATGATGTAAAAAAGGTATTTAAGGCAAACCAAGTTACTGAAACTTAAAAAATTCTAGTTATTGGCTCATATTTAAAAAGCTCTGTAGCAACTTGATGAATCACTTGAAGATTCTAACAACTACTTCTGAACTAGTAAGATAACTCAGAAAACTAATTTTTAAGTTTCTAATTAGCTTTTATTATATAATTTCAAACTTTAGCTTTTGAAAGCAAATAGTTTGCTCAATTAGCACAAAAGAAACAATTTTTACAAGAAGGCATTAATTCATACTATATTAGCTTAGAAGAATTAATTAGACAAGTTGAGGCAGAAGGTCATATCTATTAGAATTCAGCAAAAACTCAGATATTCATAAATAGATTAAGGCTCAATTTATCTATCACTATAGCACCTTTTATGCTGCAGATTCTTTAAGCTGCTTATGAATAAGCCTAGGTTATTAAGAGCTCTTATAGAATAAACTTAATGTAATTAGCTTTTTCAGAACTTATTCTTACAGCTCCTACAATAATAATTTCTACCTCTAATATAGTATTCTCAGTAATTTTCTTTTCTAAAAGTAATACTAATATTGCTATAGAAAAATTAATAAAGTAGTTAATAAAATAATTAATCAGATATAAGATAAACTATAGAATAACTATACTTACTTAACAAAAAATTATACTAACTTTATTATCTATTTTAATTATAGGAGACTAGATCATATCAGTTGAAATTGTTATAGTCTCTTAAGATAAGATAATTCTGAAACTCAATCTAATAACAGCAATAATAATAACAATAATAATACTAATAATAATACTTGTTAACAAGAAGCTATACAAACCTTATTAGTAATGATAACTGAGTAGGAGGAAATACTAAATCAAAAAATCAATATATCTACCTAATACTTCTAAAGGAAGATACCTCTTTTTTTAGTACTAGACCTTGAGATATTAGAAAAAGACTGATTACTTTAACTTGAATTAACTGAAATAAAGCTCTACATAAGCTATCTAATTTAACTACTGAAAATAGAAAAAAAGAAGATCAAGTATTAGTAGATGAAGATAAAAATATGGTAAAGCCTAAAAAAAAACTAAGAAGATCTTATCTCTGCTATTAAAGTAAAAGATAATTAACAAGAAACTTCAAAACTAATGACAAAACTAAAGAAACCTGCTCCAAAAAGAAAACCCTAAGAAATAGAATTACCTTAAATATTATCATTAGTATTATCTTACTCCATCATAGTTGACCTTCATAATAAACTAGCTAATATTACCTTTGGCTAACTTTTAAAAACAGCTCTGGTAATAAGAACTGAATTATCTCAAGGATTACTAAATAAAAAGACTCTAGTTAAATTATGAGTCTAGGCTAATATAAATTTATAGCCTACTAATAAATCTATAGTGCTATACTGTAATACTAAAGTAAATGATAAGATTATACTTCTTATAATTAATAGTAGATTCTCTAGAAGTATTATCTTTCTATACTTGCTTAAAGATCTTGGAATTAAGATAAATCATCTATTCACAGTAAATATAATAAATATATATAGTGAAAGTAAAAGAGCAATTAGAGAAATTTCTAATTTTCTATTTGTTATAAGTTAAGTAGAAGTTCTTATAGATATAGTTATAAAGATACTAATTCCTATCAAGCTATTGTAAGCAATAACTAGCTTTCTAAAGTTAATACTAAAATAGATTAGCTCTTATCAAAAATAATATTTATTTAGAAAAAAAAAGAAATTACATCCCAATAGAATTTTAGAAGTTAGTAAGAAATTACCCAGAAAAAGAAAGACTAATAAAAATAAAAGATCTAAAAAGAAAAAATAACTTATCTAAGAATAATAGAAATTTTAATGATAAAAATGAAGATGAGTTTGAGGAAAAAAAGCTTGTTGATCAAATTTATAGATATATTAAAATGAATATTACTCTCTCAAATAGACTTTTTGAAGAGACCATTAATGAGTATGAGTATTTCATCTACTAATATAATTATAAAGTAATTAGTAATTATAGTAATTTAGAAGAAGAAGTTGAAGAGATAATGAAAGGAAGAATATTTATGAATAACTTGAATAGTATACCTAAAGTAATCTAGTTGTAAAACTATGTCTTTGAAACTTCAGAAGAATCTAAACAGATAAAGATAAAGTTATAGAAGCTATTCAAAAATTTTTTGATAATAACAATGAATAGCTTAGTAATACTGAAAGACTAACTATAGAATTCAAGGAATCTGAAGGTAAACAAGAATATAAAGAAAGTAAAAAAGAAAGTAATAATCTAACAAGTGAGTTTATTGAGGATAAAACTATAGAATTAAAAACAGATAATAAGTTAATTGAGAAGACTAATTCTAGCTATTTACTTAGAATATTAATGAATTAGAAAAAACAAACTAAGTTAAGTATGCAATAATTACAGACCAAATAGTACTAATAAACCAAAGAAAATATAAATATGTATTTTAAAAAAAGAAATTCTTAGAAGAAGAAATAAAGCAAATACTTAAAGCAGGAATAATCTAGTATTCCAAAAGTCTATAAGTATTTCTAGTAGTATTAGTAAAACAATGAGAAAAAAAGATCTGAATATATATTAACTATTGCAAATTCAATACTGTTATCAAAAAAGATAATTAATTACCTCTTATCTAGAGTAAATGATCTAATTGACTCTCTTCAAGGAGCTAATTAGTATACTTTTTTAGACCTAGCTAGTGATATTAGTAGATAGAAGCAGCTGAAAAAGATAAAGAAAAAATAGCTTTTAGAACTTATAACAGCTTATATGAATTTAACATAATACTGTTCAGATTAGCAAATACCTCTACTACTTTTTAGCAGCTGATAGATTCTATATTCTAAGATATTATAGGAGAATATATTATAATATATTTAGATAATATTAACATCTATTCTCAAATATTTGAAAAATATATTAAATACTTACAAGAAGTATTCTAGTGATTAGATGAAGCAGAACAGAAGTTTAAGCTCAAAAAATATTTTTATAGCCAGAAAAGACTAAAAATTTTAGAGTTTATAGTTAGCTCAAACAGAATAGAAATATATTCAGCAAAAATATAAGTAATAAAAAACTTACTTATCCTACACAATTTTCAACAACTCCAAAGCTTTTTAGGACTTGTCTCCTATTATTAGTAATTTGTCTATGAATTTATAAAAATTGCTACCTTATTAAATAAATTATTAAAGAAGTAAGCTCTATACAGATAGATAACTTAACAATAGGTAGCATTTGATCAACTAAAAAAAAAAGCTAACTACTTTACTAATTCTGGTTTACTCAGACTTAACTAAGACTTTTGAGTTAGCTACTAATACATCTGACTTAGCATTAGGAGCTATACTATTCCAAAAGGATAAAACTAGTAATAAAAGAGTAATTGCATATGCAAGCTATAGTTTGACCTCTGCTAAAAAAAATTATAGTATGACAAAAAAAGAATATTTCATATAGTATGAGCTGTGATTTATTTTAGATAGTATCTTTACAGAAACTATTTCACTCAATATACTGACTATTTGTTCTCAAGTTTCTTTTTTTTCATATACTTCTCTAAAATTGACTAGCCTACTAGATTTTAATCTTTCAAGAATATAGTTTCACTACTGTATATAAATTTAAAAGAATCTACACAAATACTAATTACCTATTAAAAATATAAAAAAAATATCTCATTGCTAAACTGATACTGATATTTCAATTCTCCTATCTGATTTTAACAGAGACATAATAGATTTAAATATATATTATCTATATTTAAGGTATCTAAGTGATTAAACTATATCTAAAGGATACAATGCAAAAAAAGTTCAAAGCTTTAAGTATTGTATATGCTATTATTTTATAAGAAAAGAGTTGCTATACAAAACTAATTCTTATAGCTTATAATGACTATTAAGAGTATTAAAGCCTAATGAAATAGAACCTATACTTTATAGTATACATACAGACTCATTAGCAGAGTATTTTAATAGTACTACAATGTATTGTTAGATTAGTTCTACTTCTTTAGAGAGACTAACTAACTAGAGAGACTAATAATAGTGAATACTTTGTGTAATATCTCTTGTTACTGTATTTTGTCAAAGTCTTTAGAGTGTTTTTGTAAAACTTAACAAA
>CAJVPM010001199.1:0-12809 GCA_910592325.1 Scutellospora calospora | reverse complement strand
TAATTAAATTTATTTTTTTTTTTATAAAAAATTGTTTATTTTTTATAAAAAATTAAAATCCGTGTTTCAAACACTAGAGATTTATTCTAAAAAAAAAGTATAAATAGCAAAAATAAAATATAAATAGTAATTCATTTTGAATACTTTAATTTATTAAAAAAAATATTTATTTAAAATTTTATTAAATAAATGTTCTAAGCAAAAATATTTAAAATTTTATTAAATAAATCTTCTAAGCAAAAATATTTAATAAAAATAATTATATAATTTATTTATTAATATTATTTGATGCAGTATTTAAACATAACTAAAGATTTTAAATATCTAAAATATATAACACTATTATTAATTAATTATACAGAATTAAATAGTTTTCTGTTAATCAAATTTATTTGCTTTATCTTATCATTTATATATGCTATATGAGTAATCAAAAGTAAAAACCAAGAAATTTGATATTGTAAACAAATAGTCTATACTTTGATAAATTTTAAGGCAATTTAAATACTTTAAAAGTAGAAAGAGTTTTAAATCTTAAAGTTTTTTCTTACATTTAAATTACTGAGATTATCTTAACATTTATCAAGATATAGGTTATTAACGCTTAGATACTAATTTTTTTTTTTTTTACAATATCGAGTTTTATTCTACATTTGACGATATATTTTAATAAAATTATTTTAGTCTTAGATTTCTTTTTTTAAAGCTGCAAAATTTATTTACAATATAAAAAGAAAATTTTGTTAAAGTAATAATAGTACGAAATTCCAAGTTAAAGCTCTACGTATTTTTTTTATAGTGACCTGCTAAATTTCATAATCCTGATTTTATATAGTTAACTCATATAATATTGGTATATTGGTCTCATAAAGAAGCGAAATGTAAAAAAGCATAAAAGTAATTATATCTTATAGTGTAATTTGCTATATATCTTATAAAAAAGCATAAGTTTAAATGGCATAAAAAAACCATATAGAAAACGTAACATAAAATGTCATAAGATACATTTTATAAATTAAAATGTCGAAAATAACATATAAAAAAGCATAGTTTCAATGTAATAAGCTAATATTAAATGTAATAAATGTTCATATGTACACAATTATAAATTTCGTTACAATTTAAGGCTAACTTGTATGTACTATTATATACTATATCGAAATATATTTAGAAAGAATGGTTAAAAATACATTTCATAAGAAATCAGTGAATCATTTAAATTATCATGATATTTTGTTGAATCTGATAAGTTATAAGAGGAAGGTAATTGTTCATCAGACATCTCATTGAAATTGTTGGAATTTATAAAATTGCTTTGAGTATCGAACATTCCAAAAGAATTTGTTTCTGAAATATAATTAGAGAAATATGAATCGCCAAATTCATATTGCCTATCGTCTATAAACAAAGAGTTATTATTGGTATTATCAATAAAATTCCAAATAGTTTGTTGATCTACTTTAATTGATGAATCAAAAAATTGTGTAGAAAGAATTTCTAAATTCGGTGAACTATTACCGCTAGGAGTTCTGGATATGTCAGGACTTGAATTAATATTTTTATCGTTATTATCATTTTGTATTTCAGTTACAAGTTTATCATTATTAACCGATTTTATAGGTTTAGAGACTTTAGGTTTACGAGTAGATTTATCAAATGAAACAGTTCTCCATTTGTTACTTTTTTTTGGAGATTTAATTTTAGGAAATAATTCATTATAATAACTAAAAGCCTCTTTCGCGATTCTCTTATATTCTTTTTTAACATTATCAGATTCATTATCCCATGATTTTGAAGCCATTGAAGAGATAATATTCATAGGTAAGTTATAACCAAAGGTACGAGCAGTTTCAAAAAATAATTTTCGATAGATAATAAAGGTATTAGGAGGTCTAGGGACATGACCATTAGGCCGTGGAACAATCAAATCACGAGGATTAATTGTGGGTGGGAATGGAAGTGCGAATAACTGCGAATTTGTGGTAACTTTTTGCATAACGGAATTATTAATAGAATTAATAAATACGCAAGCACGAGAGGCCGGTTGAGTATCAGCTAAAAAACTAAAGTGTTCTTGTTCACTCATTTGCAACTTTTGTGATAACAAACTTTTACACTTTAGAATTTTTATTTTTTTACTTTGTGCGCTGAACTAAAGATTTGGATGAAAATTCTCTACTATTTATGTTTTTTTTTTTTAATATGCTAAAGTCAAGTTAATAAATTGATTATTAATCAAATAACAATAGATAATTAATCATGTGATTAATATAATAACTACCTTTAGTTCGGCTTTAAATATCGATATCGCAAGTATGGTTGTTTACTAAATTAGTACATTATCGATTATTCTTTAGGTTTCCTAAATTATTATTAACGCAGGCTCAAATTATGATCAATAACTGGATGCCAAATTGAAAATCGATAGTCAATTCTCATTGTAGACAATCGAATAATATATATTCTGGTATGTAAAAAATTTTTGAAAGGTTGGTTGGGAACTTTTTGGTAAATCAAAATCAAAAACTAACATGTCAGGATTTTCTGCGACAATATATTAATATTAGCTGGTTTTAGTACTTATTCGAACCTTTTATTCTCAATTTGGTTGAATACTACTTCATGGTAACATGGTAGTGTGAAATTTTAGCAACTTATAGGACTTTATAAATTACCGTATTTAACATCTAAATTGTTTCTAAAAATATTCTATCGCTATGCGGGTTTGCCTAAGTGCATAAATCCACCACGAATTCTCTAAATATATAATGTACATACATTACACAGCAGCATTGACCTGACGCATGACGATAGTCATGCTAAGGTTATTATCGCGAGGATTACCTCTAACCCGGAATTGATTACTTAAAGGATATTTGTGTAATTTGGAATTGGCATTGTTTTTTTCCTTCGCTGCCCGACTCTGTTCTGGCTCTTTCGTGCTGTAGCCCCTCCCGCCCCCCAAAAAAAAGAAAAGAACAAATAAAAGAAATTAAAAGAGAATACGGATACCTTCGTCCTTCATGCTGTGGCCCCTCCACCAAAAAAAAAAGAGAAGAAAGAAAGAAAAGTGGAAATAAAATGAAGGAAAGGAAATTAGTGGAAATATTAAATTGAAATGAGTTGCTTGGGGACATGTTTTTCGACTTGGAGTGGCCTTGCTTGATAACTTGCTCTCAGGGTAAATAATATAAAGGAATTCGAGAAAATTTGTTTTATTATTGTTAGCGTGAGCAATTTTTCCGATTGCGGCGTGTCACGCACATTGCTGATCCTCGGTAAAGCTTAATCACGTGACCATTGTATATATTATTCATTTATATTATTATTATTATGTAATATGGCGCTTAGAGCTGCAGAGTGGCACTACTCCCATAGTGTATTTCATCGAATAAATAAATATACCCGAGCAATAGATCGACGATCATAACTAACTTATTTTTTTGATAAATATAAATCGCAGTAGTTGTGTGTCGCATTGTATATATGCATTTAGTTATTTATAAGAGTTTTTCTTTTTGTGTATGATTATAAAGTATAGAAATTTATATCTAAAATTTAATAACTTGTAAACAAGTACATTGTAGATGAGCGACATATGACGATATCTTACCCAACGTAGCCAACAAAAACCTCGGGTATGTATTGGCAATGGTGCATTTCTTGCGCGGAAATCTTACATATAAAATTTTTTTTCTTTCTAACCAATTTGCGTCTTTTGAATATATATTATTAGTTTAGAAAGATAATGTATACTATATTTACAACAAAAGTTAGGATGAATATTAAAAATTTCCAATTGAGCAATGGACTGAACCAAGTAAAAACTCAAAATGCCAACTCTAAAGTTCGTTATATACAGTACATTTACTTTAGGGTTCGATGTTATTAGTATAGATAGTGAATTTATGATTTTTTGTTTTGAGTGCGAAATTACATAAAGTTTTGAAAAACAAAGGTTTTCTAAACGGTTTTATTTAGTTTTTCCTATTCGTAATTATTAACAGTCATTTACGCATTTACTAATTTTACTTCCAAGTAGTGGTGCGATCCGCAATCCGTATGCTGCAAATCATCTAGACATCCAAAATTGCAACTCTTCGATAAATATTTGAAGTTTCACTAAAAAATATACATTGCCTTTAATAAGACCCACAAAGCAATGCTTATTCCTCGAGAAGATACAATTTTAAAAAAAATTCATAACACAATTTAGTGTGGCTTAACTAGGGTTGTTAACGGAGTGGGTTGGGCTAAAATTAGATGGAGCAAGCCTTACTCCAGCCCAACACGGGTTATACTTCAAATTAATACTCTGGGTTGCACTCCGGGTTGTAATCCAGGTTGTACTCCGGGTCATGTTTTTATTTACGAGATTCAATTCAGGTATTGAAATTGAATCTCGTAAGGTAAAAGAAAAAAAATCCTGGTATAACAAACCTTCATTTTCTCAACTCATTATAAATATAGCATATAAAACAGTAACCTATTGTATAACAACTTTAGAAGTTATTTTAAAAACCGTCAACTTGTTATAGAATTATCTGAGACTTTAGTAATCTCGATATAGTCTCACTTGAATAGTCACATATTACGTATTAACCTGGTGATTATATCGAGGTTATACGTAATTTAACATTACATTATTGCACGGGCCTTATGTGACAACCCGTGCATTTTTCATTAATTTATTGGCACGGGATTGTTACGTCAGACACCGTGCAATAAGATAGTTATTGTATGGGTATCGAATAACCCAATTACACACACGAGTTCATATTTAAATCCCGTGCCTTCGGCACGGAATATGAACCCGTATGTAACTAGGTTATTCACTACATACCCATAAAATAACTATAAAGTAAATTATGGGACTATAGTATTTTAATGCTTTTACAAATTTTGCAGACTTCAAGCATTGAAACCGGTCAATTAGAAATATATTATCGCAAAACTAATATAGCAAAACTTACACAAGAATTGGCTGCTAATTTTAATAACTTGGCTAGCAAGCTAAATATAGAATATATTATTGACATTATGAATGCAGACAATTTTGATCAAGCTTTAGAAAATACAGTAGTATATCTGATCGTGATTTATTTGAGACGATTATTAATAATCTATGTAAACAAAATCATGCACTTATATTTACATCGATCATAAAAATTGACGTGATATAATAATTTTTGAAGTATCGGATACTGGTTAATAGTCAATTTATTTGGAAAAACATTTCAATGGATTCAAAATAATCAATTTGAAAATAGAGAGTATACAATGAACCAGGATATTTACGGATCGCCGAGTTGGAATGTATCTAACAACAATCTAAGAAATAAAGTTTTGATTGTTGACAATAACATTGATACGCGGTAAGTATTTTCTTAATTAGAACTTTAAAAGATTATTCTAAACATTTCATTATTTATAGAAATTATATAGAAAGATTGTTAAGAAACGATTTTGACGTTTGTTATGCTTGTGATGGTGTGATGCTTTACAAATTTTAACAAACCTACCAAAATTACCGGATTTAGTTTTTAGTGGTAAAAGCAACTATATTTCGAATTAAATTTCAATCTTATTTCGAATCATAAGCTTGCGCGTTAATTATTACATTAACTCGATATATTGAAATTAATTAATAAATTAAATTTTAATTTTCGATTGATCATCTACGCATTTTAAATCCTCTGATCTAGATCGGTACCTTATAAATCATGGCTCACCGAAATACCTTTTAGTAATATTAATAAGTAAATGAGCAATTGTTTAAAATTAAAATGAAACTTTGTAATTATATCATTGTTCACGTTAAACTTAGCATTGTCGATTGTTTTTTACTGTATTGGATTTTGTAGAAAGTGAGCGATACTAGCAATTTAAACGGGGTCCAAGTACTGTTTTGTTGGCTAATTTAACGCACGATATTTTTTATCACTAATTTGTGGATAGTACAAATTTAGTATCAAACATAATATGCAAAACATTTAGCAACGGCCTAAAGTAATTGAGAAGCATGTCTAAAAGATACTTTTTTAACAATTAATAAACTAACATTAATTTCTAATCTCAGTAAAAATTTTAAACAAAACGTGACAGTAATAAATAAACGCTCTCGACTTTTAGGCAGAATGGTTGCCACTATAGATGCTGGTGAAACTGGTGAAACGCTTTGGTGAATGGTGGTGAAACTGGTGAAATTTAATATAACAACAAATCACATTTTAGATAGTCACTAGTTTCACCAGCATTATTTAGTCTCACCAGCATCTATAGTTGCCATGGTGTTGATCTGTATGCTATGTTAAATTTTAAAGGTTATTAACAGTTAAAATGATTTGTTCGGTTTACTTAAATGAAAAACCAATTTGGTTATTTCTTGACAGTTAAGAAAATTTTATGCTGATCAGTTAAATGAGCTTCTAGTGATCAAAATTAGGCACTGCGCCAAATTAGGCATACGTATTTAACTTTTTTGGAAAATATTGCATAAATTATACTTTATTATTTTCCCAAAATATTAGTCAATATTATAATAAATGTATATTTATTATCTATTATAGAACATGTTTCAATTATTTCAATTATATAACAAATAGCACTCAAATATTCACTTGAATAATGATTTAAATTGTGGTGAGTTCAGCATTTCCCTTATATATTTGATTTGTTGGAGTGGGGTAAAACTAGCAGAATGACTCTTATAATTATTTGCCAATTTTCTAACATGTTTCTACAAATACAAAATAGAAATGAAATATGTATAATTCTTATTATAAAACAAAAATAAATTACAAAAAAATAAAAAAAATTATATATCTCTATTAACACCAAGTGAGAAAAAGTAGATACAAGTAATGGAGTAGTTTCTTTGTCTGTTACTAATTTTGTTTTATAGAAAGGCTACATTCTATACAATCCGTTATATTCTAAATCCATCAAATATGATTCTATTATTTCACCTAGAATGAACAATTAGTGAATACTGTCATTAATTATAACAAAAATAATAAACAAATCATACCCATATTCATAAAAAAAATTGATTCTGTGAATCCTCCTTTCTTGTTTATTAATTGGTTAATTGCCTTTTTTGCTCTCAAATTAACCTTAATACAATCCTTTTTTTTTTTGTAAAATAGTACAACTGAGTGGCTTTACTTCAGAATTTAGAATAGATATGCTATCAACTATACAGTACATACAAAATCTGGTCTTTTTTTGTACTATAGACTGCTTAATTTAATCTTAATTCATAATTTTTGTATGAATCACTGAATATTAGTCTGGTAAGAGAATCTAAATAATAGTAATGATGCTCATCTTCTGAAATTTTTGGTTTGGGCGATAGTGGAAGTCATTTGTTCTAGAATATATCAAAAAAAAAAAACCTCCATTCACATTTAGGTCACATCTAATCAATTTTCAACAAATAGTTTGACTTACATGTTATTAAAGATATGAATCGAATAGCAACTTGTCTCAATTCAATATCATCTGTTTTAAAATTATTCTCAATTCCTAATACATGAAAATTAATTGCTTCATACAATGAAGATGAAAGTGATTTTGAAATAATAGATTAGGTGATTTTATATAGGGATGCATCAATAATTTTTTTCTATTCTTTACTTGTAAAAGTTATATATAGATATAGCCAAGTTATAATGATAATAGATAATAAAACTCTAAAATATAAAAGAAAAACAAATTCAGTACCTTTTATATATATGATCTGAAATACAACCTTCTAGCAACTAGTTTCAGGAAATACTAAATCAAAACCCAAAACTATATTCGAAACCTTTCAGAAAAAAAAAATAGTTTCAGGTCACAAGTATAGTACCCTTATTATGAGTATATAATATAATTTTACTATAAACTTACAATAACTTATTCGTATCATTCTAAGTTAATCTCTTTCTATACAATTTATTGTTATAAATGATTTGTTTCTGATACTTTCTAAACTTTTTAGTAATATTAATTGTGCCAACATACTACTGAAATACAGAAATAATATTCAAAAAATTATAATTTA
This sequence comes from Scutellospora calospora, assembly GCA_910592325.1. Lineage (NCBI taxonomy): Eukaryota > Fungi > Glomeromycota > Glomeromycetes > Diversisporales > Gigasporaceae > Scutellospora > Scutellospora calospora. Next base: position 4,762 of record CAJVPM010001199.1, on the reverse strand, counting down.
CATATAATATATAAGGACAAATTTAATTTACTGTATACCTCATTTGATAACTCTAATTCTATTAATTTTTCTAATTCTTCAAAATCAAATTCAATTATATCATTTGATTCATCATAGATCTTTCTATCATTGCTATTAGACAAAAAAAAAAGATTCAAAAAAATTCGATATACATATCCTTAGCAAAAAAAAATATTACTTTTAGACTATCTAATAGTTTATTTGGTATTTTAATCTATTATGTATTTAAAGAGAAATAAATTGTCTGAGTTAAATTATTTCTAATTTTATTATACTATTAAAATACTTTTATTAAGTAGTAACAAAAACTAGTATCTAAAAAAATTACCTTCTTGCTTTTATTTTCTATAATTTCATATAGAGAAATACACTCTTCCAAGTAATTAGAAATGTCAAAAGTACTTTGTTCATCCAATATCAGCTAACTCTTAATAAAATTAGATTTAGTTAAATTTTCTTCAGTGATTTCTTCAAAAAAATTATTAATCATGCTGTTTAACTCCTACAGAATGCAAGATTAGTATTATGAAATGACGATGGTAAATAGCGATATAAGAACTTACAAATTCTTTTTCATTATTACCATGATCATAATCTTTTTCTTCATTAGTATCTTTTTTTTTTCATTAGTAACATTTTTTTCTTTATTAATACAATTTTTTTCTTCTCCTTTTTCTACATTGTATCAGTTTTTTTCCTTAACTTTTTTGCTAAAAGTTCTTTTATTAGCCTCTACAGACCAAACTACTATGCTATCTGTGATTATCAGTTGATAGAAGTAAACTGAGAGTTTATTTACTGAATTGTGTATCTTACTTTCTCTATGTTCTTTCTATTATCATACTATTCTGTAATCAGGTTAGTTGCCCTAGAAGAAAAGAGATATCAGTTAAGAATGCTACTAATTTTTTTATATCTCTTATTTTTATCCTTCTAGTGTCTGTGCAGGATTTAACACCAGATGAGTACACAGCCCCTAGTATCCTAGGAGAGCTAGTGCTAGGTCACTATGCAAGCTTGAACATCAGATGAGTATATAGCCCTCAATACTTTAACACTAGCTTTGTAGCTTAGCTCACAGCCTTGAATGATAAATAATCTATGCAAAACTTTATCATACTATTTATTCTTATATTCCTAATAAAAAAAAGCAAAAAAAAGGTTTTACTACAAAATCCCAAAAGATATATTCTTAAAAGAACCTAATACTGACAAAGTTAGCTAGTATTAGTCAGTATTATACTCTTTTGAGAAAATAGTTTTTGGGATTTTGTGGTAGAACCCAAAAAAAAAAACTCGTACTTGCTTCCTTATAGTTACTTAGCAAAAGTACTACCCTTTCATATTTCTTGCCTTTCTCTCTGCTAGTAGCAATCTTAAGAGATTTAATATATAATACTATTTTGTGATTGAATGTCTCAAATTCACTCTCTTCAAAGAAATTAGTAATATTCCATTTTGTCTATAGCTTCTTGAAATATCTGTCTATTTCAGATTTGGATATGATTTTATTTACAATATATTTTAATAGAGCAAGTTTGATTTTATTGGGATTTATACTGTAAATACACATTATAATTTTTGAGTGATTATTTTGTATTATAAAATTGTTTATAAATAAAGTAAAATTTTAGAAAATTCATATTTAGGTGCTGTTTAGTAGAAAAGGGAAATCTAGATTAATACGTAATAATTACAATTTTGTTTTAGTCATAATATTATATTACTATTATAAATTGGGAGAGTGATTAAAGTGTATAGTTTAGCTCTGATAGTTAACATAATACTAGGTTTAATTATCTAATTATTATGAGAATAAGTAATATCAGCAGATTATTTATATTTGAGTCAATAGTTGTTAATCAGAAGGGATGATATTTTTAAGGGTAGATCAAAATGATATGATATCTATAAGAGTAGTATTACTATTTAATGTACTATAATAAAACTAATAACTTAAACATGATTTATGCGTTGATCACAATACTAATAATAAAACAATCATAATGTTCAAATAATTACTAATCCTATTTAACAATCCAAATAATGATTTTACACATGACGTTAACTTTTTAAGAATACAGTTCTGAATTACTCAGTGAAAGGTCTATTTGGCCTCAGTGTTTACTTCCTTTATGTTAATTAAGAGATACAGCATATACTTTAATAAATAAATAAAAAAAACATAGTGAGAGATCGATTATTTAATTAGCGAGGTTTTATATTTTTGAAGCTTAAGAGTTCGAAATTTCAAAGTAATTATGAATTTGTTTTTAATTATTAATTTTTATTTGTAACTTATAGTTTGTAACTTCAGAACTATCTTCTTTGAGAAGGCCAAAAAAGACCTATATTTATATATTTTTGTTCGTGAAAGCTATACTAAGTAATTTCTATAAGATTATTTTGCACAGATCTTTATGAGCAATTGTTTATTTTCTTGTGAGTAGTTGTTTGTTTCTTCGTGAGCAGTTGCTTTACCTGTAATTAAACCATTCTAAGGTAATACAAAGCAATACTACTCATATAACTTATCTATAGCTTATTCTATTATACATAATAGCCCTAACTGCTCATATTAATGTTTTACACTTGCCTTAACTACTTATATTAATATTTTACTCTTGCCTCAACTGCTCACCATTATGTTTACAAGTATAGCTGCTATGGTTCTTAAACATAAACAAGGGTATAAGCAGGACAAATTACAAATAAATAACTATATACTGAAATAATGAAAAGAAACTATAATAATATAAATAAATAAATAATAAAAATAAAAAAAAAAAATAAAACTTGTGACTTGAACTAGGACACCAATTTATATTCCAACATATTCCTCCTTTTGAACTTGAGCTCCTGCGAAAGTTCTATAAGTTTCAAGTAAGTATATTTCTTTTTGGCTTCTTATAGCTTTTGTCTTATCAACTAACTTTTTAAAGTTATTTTCATATATTTTTAGTAAGGCATAGGGTGTAATATTTTTAGTACCAAGGAGATTCAGGACACCTTAGTAAAAATATAAGATGTAGATACAGAAAGCTGTTTTCCAAATATTTTCATAACTATTTAGGAATTTTTCTTAGACAATATTTCAGGTGAAGTCTTCTCAACTCTTATCATTTATTCTTTTTCCCAAGAGGTAAAAATTCTGTAAGTTGGTCAATAGATCTTGAGAATTTCTACTTAGTTTATTACAGAGAAGTCTTATTCGATCTTCTCAACTTTCACTATTACTATTTTTAAGGATTTGAGGATTATTTCATTTCTTCTTAGGTCTTTGATAAATGTTAGTATCTTTTCATAAATTCATTGAACTTCTGTCAGAACAGATAATTGATTAATTTTTATAACAGGATCTTGTTTATTTGAATAAATTATTTTTTTTTTGAATATGATGAAAGTTCTCTCTATTCTTTCATTTTAAATCTGTCTTTTTAATAATAATAAAGTCTTCTGAATACTGCAAGGGATTTTTAGAGAATTTATTTTTGGTTATAATATAATATTATTCTTTCTTCTAATTCATAAGTATATATATATATATAAATTTTTTTTTTTTTTTTTTGTTATTAAGGCCATTTCCTTAGCTAATTAGATTTTATTAGTTTGTTATTATAAAAACTATTACATGAATAGTTTCCTAAGGTTTTATAGTTACATGATGAGTCTACAACAAGCTACACATATAACTTTAGTCATTATCTAATTTAAGTAGTCTACTATACAGATAATTAACTATCTGTTAGTTCTACACTATGTTGCTATATCTGCAACTTATCTGTGAATTACCTATTTAAACATTCTGATTATTAACTCTTCCTCCTATCTCAAACTAATGTTACTACTATGGCTAACTGCTTAAGCTAGCTAACTCACTCATAGATCCATTTACCACATAGCTTAGATCCTCTTAGGATGCATATTGCCTAACATATTATGAGCATACAGAGCTTCAGTTAACCTTAGAAGTAATTCTTACTAGAGTAGTTATGTGCTCATTTCACAGATTTATCTGAATTAGACCCTTGTTAATATTTGTACAAACCTAGTTTCTGCTATAGCTATCTACTAGATATAGTTCTTCAAGTTCTAGCTAGATATTTTATGAAGTAGATTCTTCCAATCTAATTAGCTACCAAGCTAAGTTAGTGTTACTGCTAATACAAGATACTAGGCTACGTTATATAGTAGACTTATTTGTACCTATTGATCTCATATCCTTTGTACTCAGATTTTTCTTTAGATCAGACATTAACTAGCTTGATCATTGAAGTTTGTACTACTTTACTAAACTTAGGATTTTTACTATGCAGATCTCCTGCTTATAGATCCTATTAAGATTTATTCATACAATATAACTCAAACATTGTATTATACTTCTAATATCTAATTGATATTAGTGCAATATAATTCATAGAGTTGTAGTCTCCAGAAACAAACAAAGTTTATTGTAAGTTAGGTACAAAGGTCTGAGTAATTATTCAAATTTATTGATAGTAGGATTTAAACTCCAGACCTCTTGCATAGCAGTTTGGTAACCTAACTATTATACTAAGATTACTAGACTCTTTTTTTTTTTTTTTTTATATATATATATTTTCTAAATATTTCAATAATAATAATAAATAATACAAGCTGATCAACTCTTTCCGATGATCCCTCGTACCAATATTTTCACAAAATGCCGACCTACGAATATTATATAGTTAGTTTATTTTTACACAACAAAACTTCGCTG
>CAJVPM010001198.1:0-12811 GCA_910592325.1 Scutellospora calospora | reverse complement strand
CTTTGAAGAGTAGCAATTTTGAACAGGATCATTGTTGATATACATAATATGCAATACGATATAACATTTTTTTACAACATGTATAAAGTATAGTGTATTATAATATCAATTAATAAAGTAATTACTACTGTTTTTACAATCAAATTCTTTTTTATACATTTGATTTTATATGAATTTTATTTAAAACATTCGAGTTTGGACAAAACATATTAATCTAGTTAAGATATACAAATTAAGGTTGTAAATTCTAGAACAGCACAATTAAAGCATGACAGTACCATACCTGAACCCTGATGCTAGTGTAGGAAAGTACATATGTATATGCAGTGTAAAACTTGATAAACATATACTACATAGTATATATTTGATATGTATATTTAATACATAGTATCTAAAAATATTTAATATAAAGTGGCATGCTACCTCTAATTTTTAAGATAATGGTATGCCATTGGCATACTACTATGGCATGCCAGGGGTGACATGCCAGTGACTACTGTGCCAAGTTTCCTATTTCAAAGTGATTAAAATACTAGTAATGGTAGTATACACTCTACTTAACAACAAAGATATTAGAAATTACTACAATAATATATTATAAAAAAGATCTAAAAAAGTAAGAAAAGAAATATTAAAGTTATAATAATGAGTAATTTTAACAATATCTAATCTAATATATTAGATTAGAATAATATAGAATTAAAAAGAAAACAAATACTTTTACTTTTAGTATAGTTAGAAAGTTCAATTTTCAAAGATGTATTCAGGAAGATTCACTTATACAAAAAAGAATTTACTTAGTTAAATGATAAAATAAGCTCAAGAATAGACTATATTTAGGCCTCTAAAAATCTAATTTAAGGCCTAATTAAATATAGAATTTTAGGAGCAGAATGTATTATAAGTAGTAACTACAAGATTGTTTTAGTACAATTTATTACAAACTTCAATTAAAATAGTAGATCAGTAGCAGAAAACAAGAGATTAAAAAGAAAAAAATATATTCTGAAACTTAAGAAAGCTATTGATGAAGAGTAGGAAGCCTATAGAATAAACTTAGATAAGTTGTTTAATGAAAAATATGCTACTTGATCATAAGGTTTGCTTATAGAAGAATTTTATGAGAGGAATAACCTTAATGAGCTGTGAGATATTATCTCAAACTGTATTCTTAAAAGTGCATATAAGTTATTACCAAGTAAAGAAATATATATAGGATTACTACCTATTAAAGTTAATAATAACAATACCAAAATATAAGTGAAGAAAATTTAACTGTTTTTTCATAAGAGCCTCCCAGTATTAATGAGAATTGGTCAGTTGATGATATATTTCAATCTTACAATTATTCAAACTTTGATTACAATAGTTAATAAAACAATACAGTAAAAAAAAAAAAAAAATTCAAATCGATACGTACAATATATTACTATTGCATATCATGTAACTAATATACATATTAGAATTTAACATTAAACCTTTAACGTATATTAAGAATTTAGTGTTAAACTTTTTATAAATTTATATATAACGAATCGAATACCTTCATTGAATATTTTTATTGAGTAACAATTTGAATAGTTTTATTAAATAACAGATTGAATAGTGATAGGCTTAAAATATTATATAGTATTATATAATATTATAACTTATGTAAAAAGATTTTAACGGTTCTACGTATTATAATAAATATATATATATATCCTGATTACTAAAAAAAGATTTTGTACTAGTTACAACAGCAGTTTCGAAATCGTAATCTTTAAAAATAATATTAGTATTTTTGCTACCTAAGAGATAAATATGTATACAAGTGATTAAAACTTTTATTTATCGTAAAGTAAATTTTTGTATATAAAGTGAGAGAAATGTACTGGGTCTAAATAATACAATATATACTACTAAAACTCACTAAACTACTTTAATCCAACTCTAATAAATAGCAAGACTATGATTGAGATATCAAAAAACTAAGTAATCTAATTCCTATCATATATTACATACATATAGTGCATGTGATCATATAAAAATTATATTACACGAAATAGTAGTATGCCAGGGTGGTATCCTAGTACGAATTTTAAAAAATAGCATGCCATATGGTATGCCAAATTAATTTTTGCATGCCAAGTTCCCTACTTTGAAAACTAACAAAATATTTATATAATAGCTGCTATATCTTGATATGCTACCTATATGCTTTTCTTACATTTTGTTTATTAGTAGCTATACTCCTAAGCCTTTAGATTTGTTCTTTTTTGCTGAAGTCCAAAAGCTTAAAAATCTTGTATTATTTTTAAACACAAATTTACCTTGTTACTCACATATATTTGATTCATTTATTTCTATGATATCAACTTTTTGTTCAATTACCTATTCTGCTAGTAATTCTACTTTTGTATTATTACTTTTAATTACATTAATGTTATATATTGTTATATTGAGTATTCTAAAGTTCATATCTACTTCTTAATTTGCTACCCCTTTAGATTGTCTCCTATTTCTCTTTTTACTATATATTTGTTCTTGGTTTTTCAATACTTTTACTCTTTGCTGATTTCTAAGTTTTCTTTCTTGAGAAATTCAGATATTCTATAGTTTAACTAGTACAAAAATTTAGAATTGATCAAGAGTCCTATAACTTCTATATCTGTTCCTACTTTTTGATATATACTCTTCTTTTTCAGCAAGTACAAGCAAATCTTTTAGAACTTCTCTTATGCTTAAACTATTACTGTTAATATTTTGAAGTCTTTCATGACTAGAAGACTACTGTCTCTTTCTATTTCTGTTCTTGTAATTATTTATTTTATTTGTACTACTTCATTCTAAAAACTCAAAACTGATATCATTTATATCTGTATATAAATTCTATATAGATTTATTTTCTTGTTCATACTCCTAGTTGCTATATTCTGCATAATCTTCTTGTATTATTAGCTCTCTCTTTCTGTATTCTAGCTCTCTATATACATACTTTGAGCATCCTTCTACTGGGTCTTGTACTATTTCTTTTCTTTTTTTTAGACTTTTAGAGCTTAACTTTTGTTATGTAATATAGTCTGATGTCTTGCATTAGTGGCAATACTAACTTGGCTTGGTAGCTAACTAGATTAGAAGGATCTATTTCATAAAATATCTAGCTAAAACTTGGAAGACTATATCTGATAGACAGCTACAGCAAGAACTAGATTTGTACGAATATCAACAAAGATCTAATTTAGATGAATCTGCAAAATAGGCATATAACTACTCTGGTATAAATTATTTCTGAGGTTAACTGAAGCTATGCGTACTCACAATATATTGGGCAATATGTATCCTAAGAGGACCTAAGTTGTGCAGTAAATAGATCTGCAGGTAAGCTAGCTGACTTAAGCAGTTAGCTATAGTAATGATATTAGTTTGGAATGAGAAGAAAGGTTAATAATTAGAGTTTTTAAATAGGTAACTCACAGATGAGTTGCAGGTATAGTAGCATAATGTAGAACCAACAGATAGTCGATTATCTGTATAGTAGACTACTTAAATTAGATAATAACTAAAGTTGTATATATAACTTGTTATATACTCATTATATAACTATAAAACTTTAGGAAACTATTCATATGATAGTTCTATAATAACAAACTAATAAAATCTAATTAGCTAAGGAAATGGCCTTAATAACAAAAAAAAAAAAAAGTATTCTATTGCCTATACTATAGTAGTATATTCTAATTCTATTACTTCATAGTTAGCTTCTTCTTTCTTAAGACTTTTACTTGTATAGGCAATAAGATGTTCTTTTCTATTATCTGCAACTTGACTTAAAGTTGCTCCAAATCTATTATAAGAAGCATCAGTTGAGAAGATAAATTCTGATTTATAATTTGAATAGATTAGAATAGGAGCTGTAACTAATCTTTATTTGAGTTTATTAAAAGCTTCTTGTCATTATTAGTTCTATTTATATTTAGTATCTAAATATAATAGCTGATTTAAAGATTGGACTATAAAAGAAAATCTTTATATGAATCTTCTATAATATCTAGCAAGTTCTAAAAATAATTAAAGCTAAGTTACATTAGTAGGAGGGAGAATATTTTGTATAGCTATAATCTTTTCTGAGTTTGGTGAGATTCCTTTAGCTTTGATAATATATCTTAAAAAAAGTAATTGTTTCATCCAAAAAGTATATTTTTTTAAGTTAAGCTTTAGTTCTGCTTTTCTGATTCTAGTAAATACTTCACGTAGATGTTGAATATGATCTTCAAATATTTGTAAAAATATATTGATATTATCTAGATAGACAATAATATATTAATAGGCTATACTAATATAAATCTGATTCATGAGATATTAAAAAGTTGCAGGGGTATTACATAATCTAAATAGCATTACATTAAACTCATAAGTACTATATTTAGTAATAAATGCTGTTTTCTCTCTGTCTGCAGAATGTATTATTACTTGTCAATATCTACTTATAAGGTTAAGAGTAGAAAAATATGTAGCTCCTGCAAGGGAGTCTAAAAGTTCATCTATATGAAACAAAGAATAAGAGTCTTTCTTAATTATCATATTAAGTTTTCTATAGTCTACACAAAATCTTTTTTTTCATTTTTCTTCATAATTAACACAACTAGAGATACCTATAAACTAGTTGATTCTCTAATTAAATTGTTATCAAGTATCTATTGTATTTCTTCATTAATAAAGGCTTGTTTAGTAACAGGTACTGAGTAAAGTTGAGAACTTATTGAAGGTATATCTTCAGTATATATCTTGTGCATTACTAGATTAGTTTTCTCTAATTGTGTGATATCTTTTGCAAAGAGGTCTGCAAATTCTCTAAGTAATCATTTGAATTTTGTTTCTTGGTCTAAAGTTAATATTCATGTTTTTGAAGCTATTTCTTGAGAGAGTATATATATTTCTTTTTTTTGTAAATTATTATTATTTAAAGCTGATTCTAAAGCTTCAAGTTTTGAGAGAAGCTTATTTGAGTTACTAAGTAGTTTTTCATCTTACTTGGAATGGTTTAAAAATTTAATAAGAAGGTCAAAGTAGTAGGCTATTCATTATCTACTTGTAAAAATTGTTTCTGATATAAATATTCTATCTGTTGATAGAATTTTTCAAAATTATTAACTTTATTCTAGAGAATTTCAATAGTCTGAGCCTAGTGTTCAAAAGTCTTGACTTGAGCTTGGAGAAGAGTAATAATCTGAGCCTGTTGTTTAACTTGTTATTGCAATAATTCAATAAGTTTATTTTGGTTGAGGTTAGGTTGAACTTGGAGTTGAGAAGATAATTCAGGTCAGGTAGAGGAGTCTTCTGGTTGTAGTTCAGATTCTGGTTAGAGTTTAGAGTTTAATTCTTTATGACATTCTTAACAATATTCATCATATTACTCAAGTTCTGCTTTTTGTTTAGACATAAAGCAACTTTTGCAAAAGGCTACTTTATTATTGAAATTCTTTTAGAGATTTTCTATTGCCTTATAGTGATCAAATTCAGAGTAAAATTGGTCAAAAGATTTTTAAAGGATTCGATCTAAAATTTCTTGTTCTATTTCTGAGAGGGTTATATGAGATACTCTCATGATAAGACTGATATTACTATCTGAGTAGTTCTGATTAGACTGATCATTCATTTGAGGTTCTAGAGCTTCAATGATATCTTGTTGGCTTTTACCTAACTAGATCTTAGCAAGACAAAAGATTCTACTTTAGTTTAGATTATATGCATATCTTGCATTTTATAAGTATGACAAATAATTTAAATTTGAAAATGATATTTGGTAGCTTAGCCTAACTTAAAAAAATTTTTTATATAGCTTTAGATTACGAAACTTTTTCGTGATTACTCAGAACCTATCAATTAAACTAGTTCAAAAAAAGAAAGAAACCAAAAGATTATAGAGTGGTCTATATACTATTAAAATTAATCAAAAATAATCACAGTATTTCGTTTTTTAGCTCAGAGAACAGTTTCTTAAGAAATAGAAGGTACTCCAAGTTAAGATTCCACCAAACACTGCATAGTTGAAGTTTGTAAGGGAGGAATAGTGACTGAATAGAGAAAGATAACTGATAATGTACTCAGTAAAGCAGAAACAAATGGAATCCTGGCTTCATATTATGTAGATTGCAAAGGCGAGTATATATGTATAAGCTGTTATAACGGGATTGTAGTGAATGGAAATGATATTTTTAAAAATCATACATTAGAATGGGAAAGAGGATTAAAAAAACGTAGAAAGAATAGCAATCTTTCTATATCTGAAAGTATTATATTAATAGCTAATTTTATTTTTCAGAGAGATGTTGTAGAAGAGAATCAACCTCTTGTTGAATTTTCATAACTTAGGTATATTATTGAAGAGAAAGATAAATAGCTAACATTATTTTTTGACGAAATTGAAGCTGGAGCTGATGTAGAAAAAAAGAGCGATGATAAAAAAAAAGAACTTAATCGATCCCTAGCATATCAATGTTACTTGATATGTTGGAATCGAAATAGAGGTATACTACTCTGAGATCTAAAAAATGAACAAGTAGAAGGTAAAAAGTTTACTTAGGTAGATGGTGTAGTTGTACTAACGAATTTGCTTTATGATAGAGAAAAAAAGAAAAATTTGCCACCAATTTACAGTTTTTAAGAGTTGCGAAATGAAATGAAAAACAAGAATCATTGGCTAAGTATTTTTTTTAATTCTATTTATAATGCTACAAATCTGTTTGAAAAAAGTGATGAGTACTTAAAAAAGCTAGACAAACATCTAGCTTTTGAGTGTTATCTTATTTGTGGTAATCATAATTTAAAATTAACTGCATTTAAAACAGAGATGTCAATATTTTTGAACTCTATGGAAACATCTCACGAAGCAATTGATGCATTTGCGAATGCTGGAATTACGATTATATCTCATCATATAGATCAAAAAAAAGCTAATATTGCAGAATTACATGATGATCGAGTAAACAGATATCTTAATAAGAACATGAAGAAGGCTATGATACTTAATGTCGATGATTATCATAATATTCATGCTAGGCGAATACTGGATACTTGCTTAACATCAGCAACATTCCATATGACAACTATTTTGCTAAATTCAATTGAAGCTAATACTATTCTGATTTATGGGTCAAATGGCATTTCAATTCACAATTCTTCACTAATAGATTTTAATATTATTTTAAAATATTTAGATCAAAAATATATGAAGCATATGGCATTTACTTTTAATGAAATTTTTTCTTGCAGAATTCCATTTGATACAAGGTTAGAAGCACTATCTTTACATTCGTACGATGACTGAATCAAGGCTCAGGAAGAAGAACGTAAAATGAAGGACTGTATCCTGTTTGATTTTTATGAGCAAGAGCTCAAGTCTGTAGGCGCGTATGTTAATACTTTGGAAAGAGTAAATAGCATTAACATATTAGAGTTCTACTTGAATAATCATGTTATGCCCATGGTAGCAGATTAGCCTAAGCAAATATTTATAAGAAAAGCGATTAGTCTTCGCTTACGGGACCCAAATAATTCAAACATTCTGAGTATGTTTTAATTTTAGAATATAATTATTATTAATTTATTTAAAGTGACATTTAACAAATATTGTATTATTAATTGTTTAAATATTAGATATAGTATTGTCCTTTATACCAGTAATCGATGCATTACATGTGCAACTTAACTTGGTCAGTACTATACTAACAAATTTTTGGAGTTTTTTTAATATGGAGTACAAATATTTGTTTTGTACTTCTAGGGATCTTTCACAAACTCTAAGTCTGTATCATGCATTTCTTCTTATGGACTTGGCAAGAAATATATGAAAAGATATCAAGCCAACTGTAGTTAATAAGTTTGAAAAGTGCTGTAAAGATTTGGAATACTTGTTTCTTTTTGACTTGTTAGACAATACTATACTATTAGGAATAGATATTTACTTAGTCTTCTTTTAGTCAGGCGAATAGGAGTCATACTTAGAGAGTATTTTCTGGGCTTGGGTTCTTTTTTTGCGATTTGATAGGCACAACTATAACAAAGCACTATTAATATTTCTTTCAGATGTATTTTATTAGATAGAAAATAATCATCCAATACTAAATATACTAATCAAATACTTAGTTAAATTTTCAGATTATCCTGTCGAAAATATGCATAGTATTATTCAAAGACAATCCTCTCCATTGGATTCAGCTATACAACTTTCAAAGAAGGCAAAAATAGCCAATATGAGAAAGGCTATGGAAACCTTTAAGGAAGTTTTTGTTACTAAACGAAATGATGTCAATTCTAATAAAGATCGTCTATTACTACTTACAACTAAAACTAAAGTTTTTCTACTTCAAACATTTGAAAAGGTTTATAGGAATCTTAGAAAAAGCGAAAGCATTCAGACCGCTAAAAGAGAATATCGATTTCGTCTTACAGGTTTGAACATTATGCCAAACAAGAAACAAATGCCATTAGGGTTTAGTAGTAATCATATACCATCAAGAGATGAATGCAACTATTGCAGCATGCTTTTAAATATTTCAATTCAGAACCCTATTGTATTTGCATGCGGCCACGGATATCATGAACATTGTCTTAATATGTTTTTTTAAAAATGTTTTTATTATCAAATTTTTCTTGAACAAGGCATTCAACTAAACATTTTCTCTTTAATCATACGACTAACAAAACAGAATATCAAGGATCTTGTAGAAGGTAATCAAGAATCTAAAGGTCGAAAGAAGACAAAAGATACTGATGCAAAAAATTTGTCTTCAGAAGATGATATCCTTACACAGTTAGAAAAGGATGGAAGCGTATTAAATAGGGTCGAAGAGGCTTGTAATATAGCTTTGAATAAATTTTTAAAAGCCTAATTATATTTAATGTATTTTTAATATATCAATAAAGCAAAATGTATATAGTTTGCAATAAAAGATACGTATCTAAACTTTTTTTCTTTTTATTATTATTTTTTGGCAAATATTTCATTATTGCTACATTTTTTATTACATTTCTTATAAGATTTTCTCGATTATATAATTTAGCAATTATTACGACAAATATGAAAATTAAATTTCACTAACTAAATGTCGTAATAATATTATTAAAGGTGACAAGAAATATCATAATAATTCAGTAATTCTTTAACATATAATAGGTAATAAATTTTATTAAATAAGCAACAGCCAATTATCTTAGATTTTTCTGTTGATCTAATCACATAGTGATTGACAGTTAATAGCTAATCATTCGATTGTCTGCTATGTTCATTTTATATAGGATTTAGTGTAGTATTATACTTGAGTCTATAGATTATAGTTAGGATTTCATTCTATGTCTTGAACTGCTTTATATACATAAAAATATTGATTACAAAACTAAGAATTTTCTTGAGTTTTATCCAATTTATATATTCTGGTTCTAATATATTTCTCTTTACAGAGAGCATATTTAGTAAGGAGGCTTTGTCTATTACTATTAGTGAAATATTTTATATTTCATGAGTTTTCTCTAGGAAGTTGTTAGTGGAAATCAGTCTAACAAATCTTATATACTAGAGTATTATTAAGAAAGCAAATATCTTTTGACATCTTGGGGTTTTGCATCTACAGTAATAGTTTATTTTTTTGCAGCTATAGTAAACTATTCATCTATCTTCTACTTTATTTTAACTACATCCATATCTATATTGTTGATTATCTTTTTTGAGAGAAACAAGAAGACAATGAATACTAATATATCCAAACTTATCATATTAATAATAATAGTTATAAGAGCAATTAATATATTGATACTCAATACTATCGCATACTTTATAGTAGTTTAGCTTAGGTGAATTATGAGAGCAATATTTAGAGATGTGTTCTAGTCTTTTGTATCTATTGCACTAGTTATCTGAGCTGTCTGCAAAGACATATTCATTTAAATAGCAGTTTCTGTATCTTTGTATTGATTGTTTATAGGAGGTCTATTTCTGAGTCTAGAAGTTGGAGTTATTTAAGGTTAGTTATCAGTTTTAGAGTCTGTAGCTATTAAAATATAAGCTTCTTTTTGAAATAAAAATTCTTGCTCAAATTGATCCAATTCATACTTTTCTTTTACAGTAGATTGAGTAAGTAAAGATTAGTATTGTTCATAGGTAGTAGGTATATAAATTTTCTGTTTATTCTATTTTAGAGTATAAACACCATTTTTCTAATTATATGTAGCTTTAACTTTCTGAGACCAGTTATTGCCTAGGAGAAGAGATAAGAGATTATATCTATAACTTCTATATCTAAAAGAATAGTTATTCCTTCAATTTCTATAAGAAGATTTTTGATTATTTCTAAAGGTCTAATAGAGAGTCCAGTAGCTAATACAATTAGGCTAGAAGAGTAAGTATCTATCTTAAGTTCTAATTTTTTAACAATCTGATATAAGATTATACTAATTGAAATACTACTATCAATTATAGTCTAATAAGGTTTATCCTTGATCTTAATGTTGTATTTTACTAGTATGATATGAGTTGAGATTTGAATAGTATTATTAGAAGAAGGAGTAGCAAAATAGGTTTCCATAGCAGTTTGCAATGACTTATCAAAGGAATATGATTCAAATTGTTTGAAGTCATAATCTTTAACAAAGTTTACTACATAGGCTTCTCAGAGGTAAGAAGTAGAAGATCAGCTTCAGAATTGACTTTTGCTATTGTTATCTCTGTTTCTGTTTCTGTATCTATCTTTTGAATAACTTCTTTCTTGACTTCTATTTCTATTATTATACCTAGAGTTATCATAGCATCTGTTGTTATCAGATAATCTGTTTCTTTCTTAAGATCAAAAGCGATCATAATAATAATTATTATTCCTTCTATTATCTAACCTATAGTTATTGTTAGAGTGTAAACTATTGTAGTGACTAGGTTAGAAGTTAGAATAGGAATCATATTGATAATCTTTTTTTCGCTTCTGATAATTTTTAATGTAATATTCTTTACTTCTACAATAATAGCAAGTAGTATTCTGTTAGTTATTGTTATCAAATCTATTCCTATTCAAGTTATTTGAGTAGTAGATTAGTTTAGGAATAGAGTAATCTGTTTTTCTATAAGGTTTATGCTTAGTTCAGCAATTTGTTTAGTAAGTTGTTCAATAGCTTTATTTGTGCTAAAATTTGTATTAGAGATCATAAGCTTTCTAGTTTTTCATCATGATGCTGCAGTTATTGTTACTGTTAAATTTGCTAGTTTTGAGACTTGGATATTTACAGAATATTCTAGTTGTAGTTCTTGAATAAAGAGTTGAATTAAGAAGGTGACAGAGAAATTATTTTCTAGATCTACTTGTTCTTTTAACTGTTTAAATTTGTTGATATAGGTATCAACTGTATCTGAGCTTTGTTATATAGCAAAGAGCTATTTCTGCTATGTAGCTCTTTGTTAAGTAGTATAAAATCTTTTACTAAACAGATGATAAAAACTATAGATATTTTGTCTATTAACTACCTGTTTATGCTATTGATGTTAAAGTGGTTAAGAGTATTAACCAAACTTTAAAGCTATTCCTGAGCATTATTAGTAAGATAGATAGATACAAGTTTAAGTTGTCATATGGTATTCTTTTTGTTAGTCTTAGCTACCTGTTCAAAACTTTCTAACCAGATTATAGAGTCCTAAGTTCTATCATCTCAAAAAGATTCAATTTTTTTTTTTTTTTTTTTTTTTTTTTTTTTTTTTTTTTTTTACTTTATACAAATGCCATCAGCTAACTTTATTAATTTTATAAATTTCTGAAGTGATACATTTTGTAAGAGTATAACTAGCTATATATATAATTTTAGATTGTCTATTTTAAGTAGTTCGCCCAAAGGTTCTACACTAGCTACTATACCTGAAATCTCCTAGAAGATTCTCTATTTAAACTCTCTGGCCCTATCCTACTTACCAAACGTATTACTCTTATAGTTAAACCAAACTCTGTGCTACTTCATATTAGGCGGCATCCAAGCTGATATTAGTCACAAACTTTACTATTATAGGCCCAGGTCTTATCTGAATAAGTCCTACTTCAACACCCTCTAACAGATAGGTATCATGATACCTAACTATGCTATGCTATATCTCTATTTTAGCTTATATATACCCTTATTCGATATTTGTACAAACCCAGTTCTAGCTATAGCCCTCCACTAGTTTAGACTTCTGTATTTTTCTGAATGTTTCACATGACAGATCCCCCTAATCTAGTTAGCTGCTAAGCCAAGTTAGTGTTGCTGTAATACCTAATATCACAGACTTATTCGCATCTACTTGATGAATATCTTTGTACTCAGAAATCCTTGTCAGATCAAGTATTAACTAGTATGACTATTGAAATCTATACTACTTCACCTAGCTCAGGATTTCTACTATGCAGGTTCTTTGCTTGTAGATCCTATCTCAATTTATTTATGTAATGCAACTCCAACATTCTGTCATACTTCCAATATCTGAACAATATTGGTACAACATGATTTACAGAGTTACAACTCCAGAAATGAACAGAGTTTACTGTAAGTTGGGTACAAAGTTTGAGTAATTATTCAAAGTATTGACAGAAGGATTTGAACTCTAAACCTATTACAAGGTGGTCTGACAACCTATCTATTACATTAGATCACTGGATCTAAGATTCAATTTTAAACAAAGTCTTTTCACTACTAGTACCTAGGACTCTAGCTAATTCAGTTATAGCTATAGCAGTATCTTGTAAAACTTGTTCAGCTATATTTTCTTCTGATTTGTTTGTTTGGATAGTTTCATGACCTGAGTCTTCTAGATCTTTTATTT
>CAJVPM010001197.1:0-12816 GCA_910592325.1 Scutellospora calospora | reverse complement strand
ATAATTACTAAATAAAATAGTTAAAAGGTTTTATTATTAAATTTTATGTTTTTAAAAAGTTTTTTATAAAAAAAAAAATTTAAAAGTTTTAAGTAAAAAAATTAATTTTTTAAAAAAAACCATTTTTATTAAGTTTTAAAAAGGTTTTCTCCGAAGGTTTAACGATTTGCGTTACATGATACATTACGCAAATCCGTTCGTACAACTTCTACATTGTACGATTTAGTAATTAAATTAAATTAAATTTAATTTAATTTGTATAACAGGTAATTTATATTTTTTTAATTTCTGCAGATCTATTACCTTACAGAATTTTATTTTTATCCTTTTCCGAAAATTCCTCTTAATATAAGGTAAGGGTGTGACCAATCGTCTATGTGACAAATAAACATTTACTATATGACATTCATAGTAAATGCTTATTCGTCATATAATAATTTGTCACACCCAAAACTTCGGTTGACAAATAAATATCTACGATAAGGGTGTGACCAATCATCCATGTGACAAATAAACATTTGCTATATGACATTCATATTAAATGCTTATTCGTCATATAATAAGCTGTCACACCCTAAACTTCGCCCAGAAAACAAAAAAAAATAAAAAAAAAATTTAATAAAAAAATCTCTTCTTATATTACAGGGGTGAGAGGGTGGATGGGATTTTTTTTAAAAAAAATTTTTTTTATTAGTACACAGGTAAAAAAAAGCGTGACAATTACAGGGGCGTAACCCAGAACTCCACTTTATTTATATGAGGATCAGCTGTGCTGATTAATTATTCGAGGATATAATAGATGAGTTAAGAACTTGAAACTATTATGAAATAGTGAAGCTTTTATTTAGCACTTCTTTCCTTAAAAAATTATCACATTTACATCGCTTATATATTCTATTCGCTACTTTTTTACATATTTTGCAATACAGATATAAATAATGATTGTATTCGTCACAAACCTTATACCCACACTTCTATTCTCTAAAGATATATCACTTTTCGATATAATTTTGTTTATCTTTATGTATGAGTATGCTATTCTGACCTTTCATTGTTATATATTAACAGAAAAAATATAACATAGCTAAAATTTTTTTATTATACAAACCTGTTCTGCCTTACATGCATAAACCTTAGGTCAAGATCTATACATGTTGATTGAATACCTATCGCTATATTTAACAATATTGTAGTATTAGTATGTATAAACTTTATTATGAATTAAATTATATACTGTAATTATATGTATATATGATTTACTAATAAAAAAATATTTATATCACGTTGGCGTCAACTTGGGGGACGCGATCTGCACTAATTAAAATGCTTTATAATATTATAAATTTGTGTAGAATTGAGCTTTGAAATATAATCAGCACTATATGTTCGAATTCTCTCAATTTTTTCAATTCCTATCCCCTTAACTATTTTTTTGGTATCAGGGTCATAACTTTCTCCAAACAACTTGTAGATATTTCTAGCCTTTGCAGTTTTTTTACACAAACTATTTCTTGTAAATTCCAGAAGATTGATTGCAACTTCATCATATACTAACCTTCTAGCTTGTTGATCATTGTATCTACTATTATTATTATTTATTTCTTTAACTCTTTCTTCAAATTTTTTAGCAAACAGATACTAGCATTTTATTTCTTCTTAGTAGGCATGAGTTACACATTTTTCTGCTCGGTTTGCATTATAATATAACTGGAGTAAAGTTATTGGTTTTGATTCTTTGCTCTTATTTCCTTTATCGTTATTATCAATCAGCTACTTAGAATAGATAGTTCTTTTATTAAACCTTGTACTTTATCAGATTCCATGGATTTTGTTTCACTTCATAGGATAGCTTTACCACTATCTATGGATAACTTACTTACTGCCCCTATTAGATTAGAGGTTTCTTCACCTTCATCTTCCACTACCTCTGACATATCTACATCCTGAATTTCAGCTGATGCTGTTCCTTCATTATCTACGAAACAAATAGAACAAGTTTTTTGCTTATCTCTATTACTTTTTTAAAACAGTCATGATAGAGTATATAATCACACACGAGCATAATAAATGCTTTGGATGAATTTAACAAAATTTCTTCATTATATTCATAACAATTTTCTAGCTCTGGTATTGTAATATTACTTGTTAAAGAGTTTGGATGACCTTTTAAGATATTTATTCCTAAAGCTTTTAATAATTCTACTCATTTGAGGTATTTTTGGTAAGTTTTCCTTTGCTAAATAGTTCGTTACTCATAGTATAGGTTACAATGAGTTGGTTAATAATGAAAATTTTTCTTATTATTTCATACTTACCTGACAATATATTATTTTTTTACTACTCGGAATTATTTGATAGCTAAAAAATAAACGAATATAATATCTAAATCAATACATTTACCTAAACTTTAACCAGATAAGTCTTTGAAATTTATTATTTATTTATTCTGTTTTATAATATATTTCCATAT
The DNA here is from genome assembly GCA_910592325.1 of Scutellospora calospora. NCBI lineage: Eukaryota > Fungi > Glomeromycota > Glomeromycetes > Diversisporales > Gigasporaceae > Scutellospora > Scutellospora calospora. The sequence goes on along the minus strand of CAJVPM010001197.1, from coordinate 10,346 downwards.
TAACAAACCAATTTGCAGATTTTATGAAATCTCATTTCAGATTTAGCGATCTGTTTATTTACGAATTATTTAGTATGAGCTAGGAGAGTCAAAGTCTCGATCTAAAGGATCATTACTAGATCTTTGATAGCAATTGCAAATGATTTTTAGCTTATAGGTAAGTGTAGTTAGTGAGTTGATTTGCATATATAACTTTACTTAAAAAATATCTAATAAGTCAAATTATTGTAAAGCAGGTTCAAAGTGATAAAGCTGAATTATAATGAATGAATAAATAAGTTATGAACTAATCTAAATACTTCTATATAGGTCATAGATATCTTTAATTTCAGAAGTATTTTCTTTAATTACCTTGGATATAAGAGCTAGAGCTTCAGGTTCAGGTTCTGGATCTGTATCAAGGTCAGAAACAGAAGTATCAGTCTTAGCATAATACATTCCAGAATTATGATGATTCATCTTATGTCTCATTGCAACTCTGCTAAAGAATTTGAGATATTGCAAAGTTGGATTTTGACTATCATGAACTCTAGAAACATGTTTACCTCCAATTTTCTTAATCTTTTAGCTGTAATACTATATGATTTTAAAAATTTACTAAATACTCCTATATTGCGTTTTCTATTAATACTATAGACAGAATTGTGTAACTTTCTAGTTGCTATTGCATCTTGGATCCAGGTAAGCAATTTTTTTACACGTTCTGAATTCTTTTCTATGGATAGAAATTGCCAAAGTTCGAGATTATTTTTTGCTTCTCTTTTATTTTTAATATACCTGATATAATACTAAGAATAACTAGCCTTGTACCATTCAGGAGGATTTGATTCATTAGGTTCATAATAGATAATATGAAGAGTGACAACTTTAGCAGGTATTATATTCAACATCATAATTACATCTGCAAGATCTTACATAGTAGGGATTTTAGTAGTATTGATATTTTGAATTCTTCTAAATTCTTCCTCTAAAGAAAAGTGTTTGGGAGTTTTAGATAGATTGGGTAATTGCTATTCGAGTTGTCTCTTTTGAATTTTGTTAGAAGCTCAAGTAACTTCTGGTAATTTGGCATATATATAAATTTGCTCAGAACCAATCTCAACTTCTGCTAACTCTTTACGAAATTGTGAAATATGAGAACTGCTACCACAATTGCTTCATCTATATTATTTTTTGGCATAGCTAAGTCTAAAGCATGTAATCAAATATCCCACACATCTTTAGTTTTTGCACAATATTAAGCTCTTTCCTTGATAGTAAGCCTTTTCTTTTTGTTGTTTGGAACCAGAGCTCCTACTTGATTTTCTTTGAACAAGTGCTGACAGAAAGCCTCTTTCACATCTTTATGAGCCTTCTAATCTAGTAGCATAGTACCAAACTCATCGGCATGAGCACATAATTAAAGTGAGTTTGATTCAGCTGATAGGTTATATTTTTTTAGGATCTGATTCAAAATAGAGGTAAAGTTATTAGTTTTGGGTTTTTTAGTTTTTTAAACAGTTGTTATAATAGGTATGTAAATAATATATCGATAAGTAGATTGTGATTATACATTAACCTACTTATTTTTTTCAATTCAAAATTAATTATACTTTTTCCTCTTATACCCAGAAAAAAAGAGTTTATATATACCTATAGAGTAACCAGGATATTGAGATATATGATTATATTTCATGTATAGAATCAGATAAGTCAGATATATGATTCTCAAGTATAACAATTTTTGCATGTAATTTAGTCTGTTTTTTTTAATGATAATATTCTCTTTTTTGATATTTACTCATATGATTCGAGCATATACCATATGTAGAATATATTAATTTATCGTATTCTTTGCAAGGAATCCAAGTTGGTGAATTCCAATAAAGTTTACATCTTTTTGGATGATAGCAACCTCGATTGCAAACTTTGCCAATTCTAAGAATATAAGGGCAATAATAGAGTCTCATATTTATTATAATAATAATTGTATAGAATAATTAATTTCATTTTAAAGTTTTTTGAGTTAAGTATAATACTTTTAGTTTATAACTATACACTACATATACAAACTACATATATACAAATTAATAAAATGAGTTTGTCTAGTGAAACAAAAAAATATCTTCATGAATCATTATTGCAACAGTGCTTAAATCAAAAGTTAGCTGAATATAATGAAGCAAAAAGGCTTTTTACGGGTTTAACAGATCTTGATTATAAATCTGGCTATAGAGAAAATATATTTTATAAATACTAGCTTGTATTTAATAGCTATACTAGCTCTTCTAATAGAAATGATACTGCACTTTTAGATATATATCAACTCGAAGAGATTTATTCTCAATATATAATTTGGATAGCAGAAAAAGGTTATACAGTGATCAATCATCCCTCTGAAATTTATAGAATACCTGATACCCACGAATGTATTGATAGAAACCAGCTTCTATGCTTAATTATTAATATTAATGCAAAACAAAAACCTGATTCAAATAATTCTAAACATGCTTCTTTAGATAGTGAAAAAATTAACTAAGAAGATTTGATATCTTGAATTTTAGTCACTTGTGCAGATATATTAAGCCTTATTCCTGATTGTATATCTTTCTTAAATTCTTTTGCCTTAGCTAGTTCATCAAATGCTAAGAAATATAGCTGGTATATTATTTATCCTCGAATCTAATTTGTAGATTATAGAGAACTTAAAGGTTTTACGAAAAAATTATGAAATTAGTTAGGGAACCTTATTCAAAATTTATTGATATTAGTCTTTCTAAGTCACGTTTTAGTCTTTAGCTTCTTGGATTAGCAAAAGAGGGGTATATAAAAAGACCTGCTATTTCTTTCATTAACAAGGGATTTAAAAATTTTGATGATTATCTAGTTTAGCCTAAAGAGAATTATTCTATAATCTGGCTATGAACTTTTTCAGAAGAAAAGCTAGCAGAAGAGGAATTTAAACCTATCGATGATGATAATGCTTTAGTTAAAAGAGCTAATTTAGCTATTGCAGAATATGAGTGGCTTCAGATTAGAAGAATCGAGAAGAGATTCATTAACTTTTAAGTACAATCTGTTAAAGAATGTCCTATATGTAATGTTAAACATGATAAGGATCAATTCTATAGATTTATTTGAAAAAATAGACATTTTGTACTTAAGTGTTATCGCCAAAAACAATACAAGCCAGAGCATAAGAGCATTAGCTTTAATAAGGTATCAAACAAAGTTGAGTCAAAAGAAAAATCCAAGAAGTAGAAATTATGTGAAAGATTACTCAAAGCTCTAACAACTTCACATTAATTTCCTGAATTACCTAGAGAATGTATTAATGTAAAAGAGATGGAGGATGCCTTAGATATCTTTTTAGATTTTTTAAGTTAAGAGTCTAGTACTACTCGTATTCGTTCTGCTGTGGGTACTAGAAAAACAAAAATATTAAGAAAAATTTTGGCATCTTTAGCTCAAAGTAGTGCCAATTTACTTTGTACTATATGTGTTTCATATCATAAAACCTTTAGCAATAAATCTGAAGCTAAACTTAAAGAATTAGAAAAATTCGATTTCAGAATAGGGCAATATCAGAATATTGTAGCTAATTTAAAGATGTATAAGTAGGACCTTATTATTGTACAGATTGAAAGTATTTTTTATTTTAGTTTTCAAGAGGCCGTTCTTGTATAGCAATTTTAGATAAATCAAATACTACTATGTATCAAATGGCTAGTAGAGTTTATACTCGAGAATCTGCTAATACTATATACGATTTGTTAAATGTAGCCACTCATGTTGTTGCTATGGATGCTTTTGCAAATAACTCAACTTTAGCTTTCTTAAAATTCTATCGAGGTGAGAATGTTCAGGTTATTGACAACAAATATTAACTACGTAAAAGGGAGATTGTTAAATTTCTTTACGATCCGAATAAAGGTTCAGAAGGTATACATAGAGGTTTTAAGATACTTCAAGAAGATAAACATATTGTATTTGTTATAACTAGCTGTAAAAAAGTCTGAGCTATAGCTGATCAAATATCTAAGTTGTGAAAACCTGATGGTTCATTCATTTTATCTTGAGTTTATTTTGGTCAAATAGATAGAAAACAATACCAAGATGATTTTACTAATATTGATGCTATCTGAAGTGCTCTTGACTGTGTAATTTATACAAGCACTGTAGAAGCTGGTATCTCCTTTGAAATATCTGATTATTTTAATACAGTTATAGAAATTACTAATATCACTACTTCTGTTTATGTTGAAGCATTTGCTCAGATGTTGTTCAGAATCTGTGACTGCTCATTACATATAGTTTCTCTTTATCATAGCAAAAAATTCGATATTTTTAAAGAACCATGTCAGGAACTCATTCGGGCTAAACTTTCAGTATTAAGATCTGGAGACTTACTAACAATAATAAAAAGCTAGTGTGCATAGGATAAAATTGCTAACTGTTATATACTTAATTTATCTCCAGCAGTGGAAACCTATATCAAAGTTGAATATCAGAAATACTTATTAGCTAAATACTTTCCTGAAATTCTTTGTAGTTTTATTGCTAGTACTGAAGCAATATTTGAATTAATTTTAGTAGAAGATACTGAAAAAATCAACAGGAATAAAATTTCTCATACAATTAAAAATACTGAGAAAAAAATTAAAGGTGCAGATGCAGAATCAATAGCTAATACTCCAGATATTAGTCCCAATAAAGCTGAAATTTTTAAGCAAAATCCTATATGCTCTTTTACTAATAATATGACTTTATAATATTATTATTTATGGAGAATATATGCTTCAGATGATATTGGTGGCAAAGATGATATTCGAGACTGGAGCATAAATAATGATGATTAGGTTAAGCTTTGTGATATAGATTTCATAAAAAGATATAATAATCCTGAACCTTTACAGCATTTTAGAAGGCTAGCATATTTCAGAAGACAAGGTTTTAATGCAATAAATTCTATAGAAAATCTAAAAATCAAAGAAAAAATATAATAAAAAGATTCACGTGAATCTATAGATCTATCCTCAGTTGATTTGCATAAATTTTATTTAGCAAAGTAGTGAGAAGCAGTACATAATCTTGTCCAATCGATAGGCTTTAAAGATATAGATAATACAAATATTCTTTCTGATGATGATATAGCTAAGACTTTTGAGCAATCACAGAAAAAAATCGTTAAAATTCGAGAAAATGCATTATTACTCTTTGGCTTTAAAACCAGAGCTAAAGGAAAGCCAGATCTTAATGCTATAATAAAATTTATTAATGCAATATTGAGTAATTGGTGTGGTTATACTATCAGAAGTAGTGCAGCCTATATAGGTTCAAGAACTAATAGGGTATAAAAGAAAACTTATTAGATTTATCGCAAACTATATAGTAGAGATAGTTTTGTAACTCAAGAAGAACTAATAGCTATAAAGGTGAATAATTCTAAATATTTCTCTATAGGTCCAATTCTTCTATTATATAAACCAGAATCGATTGATGAAACTCAGGATCTTTTCGATTCTATATCTATTACTAATAATATTACTTCAGAATGTACAAAGTATAAAGTTTCTGACTTATCTAATAATAAGATTGATGAAAAAGATTTATTCTTAGAAATGCCAGCTCAATATGATGCAGAACATAAAAAGAATTCTTTTCAAGATATATGCTATGTTGATATTACTACTTTTGAAGCCAATGCATATGAGAAAGAAAAATCTGATTTTTTAATTTCTTTATCTTCAGAGTTTCTCATTAAAAGAGAATCTGATGTAGATATGCTTATCTTCTATCTACAACAAAAATTTCAAATATCTCAAGAAAAGTTAGAACAATGGAGATTTGAGATTGCTTTTAAAATGCGAGATAACCAAAATTATTAGAAAAAAGAGTATGAGAATATAATTGAGGCTAACTTCTTAGAATATAAGCGAAATTTTGAAACTAAAATAGGCATACCTACTACTCTGCACAAAAAAGAATTAAAAAATAAATCTTTAGCCCTTATTAAATATGTGTAATTATTGTACAATCTAATTAAGTAGTATACCTTTGGCAGAAGGTATATTACTATATTTAACTAACTAACTATTCACCTTAGGTAAGACCATTTTTGTCACTTCTTACAATAAGTGCTGGAAAAAATCTAAATTGAAAATTAGGTAAGTAATTATGATCATTTTTGTGTTGTGTAATTTTAATTAAAATGCAGTTCATATATAGAGTAAGTAAATTCAATTAATAACCATTTTTGTATTGCAAAATTTTTGATAATGGGCCAAATTCAGAATATAAGATTGCATAGATAAAATCATTGTCTAGTCAAGATATAATTACTAATCTTATAAAGTGCACTTTGGATAAACACAAAACATATATATAATTCGAAAAAAATTTAGTATTTAGTTAAGGTATAATTTTATAGAAAGAATAGTTATACTTTCAATAAACACAAAATGTATATATAATTCGAAAAAAAATCGGTCTTTAGTTAAGGTATAATTCAAAGAAAATTAGTATCTAGTCAAGATAAAATTATTAGAGAAAGGGTGATTAGATATAACATATACTATTTTGATTACATAATTCAAAAAAAAAACAGTGTCTACTCAAGATAAAATTATCACAGATATACTGTATATTATGCAAAGCATGGGCAAAGCCTTATAAAAATTATGCTTTGGGTGGATACAAAATAAACAATAACAATTTATCGATAAGTATTGGTCACAAAAAATTTCAGGGATTTCACCTTCTTGCAATTTTATTGCTCAAAGTCACATAATTCAAATAAAAATCGGTGTCCACTCAAGGTAACATTATTACAGATATATATTATAAAAAATTATGCTTTAGGTAAACACAAAATAAATAATAACAATTTAGCACTATGTGCAGATATAGCTCTCATACTGGACCTGCAAATGATAACACATAACTGAATGCATTGTTAGCAAAGAAAAATCAGTGTCTATTCAAAGTAAAATTATTACAGATATATATTATAAAAAATTATGCTTTACGCAACTGAATGTATCATTAGCATATTTTTTATAGATCATGAGATATCTAAATATGCTGATGTGAACATAAAATTATCATCATAATTTTTATAGGTTGTGAGATACCTAAGTATGACGATGCAAATGTGAATTAATTGTTACTTGAATGATGATGAACTTGTGAACTAATCGTCACTTGAATAAAGATACAAGCGTGAATCATTTGTCACTCAAATGATGATGCAAGCATAAATCATTCATCACTCAAATAATGAAGCAAGTGCGAATTGTTTATTACTCAAATGATGATGCAAGTATGAATCATTCATTATTTGAATGATGATGTAAGTGCAAATTATTCATCACTCTCATAAGTAGGTAACAGTCTAATATAAGTAGGCAGCAATATATATATATTGTTGCCTACTAATCTTATCAGATCTAAAAAAGATTATAGCTATACAAAATATCCTCTCTCCTACTAATATGACTAATTCTAATTATTTCTAAGACTTGCTGAATATTACAGAAGATTCATATAAAGATTTTCTTCTATAGCCCAACTTCTAAATTAGCTATTACACTTAGATACTAAATATGAATAGAATCAATAATGACAAGAAGCTTTTAATGAATTAAAATAGAGATTAGTTACAGCCTTTATTCTAATCTATTCAAATTATAAATTAGAATTTATCTTCTCAACTGATACTTCTAATAATAAATTTGAAACAACTTTAAGTCAAGTTGCAGATAATAGAAAAGAACATCCTATTGCCTATGCAAGTAAAAATCTCAAGAAAGAAGAAGTTAATTATGAAGCAACAGAATTAGAATATGCTACCATAGTATAAACAATAGAATATTTTTATAAGTATTTTAGAACAAATCATTTTACTTTAGTCACTAACTATTTAGTCCTCTAATAGTTAAAATTTTCTTAGCCTAAAGGATGACTAGACTGATAGATAATAAAATTACAACTTTATCACTTTACTGTAATTTACAAACTAGGATGAAAATATTCAAATATTGATACACTTTCTAGATTAAAGACTCAAATACATCCCCTTATAACTCTAAAGAAATGAATTTAGACTACTATTAAAATCTTTTAGAATATTTAGAAACAGATAAATTTCCTCTTGATTTAACAGATTTTAAAAAATAAACATTAATTAGACAATTTAGATTTTTTTTTTTTTTTGTTATTAAGGTAGCTTACATTGCTAAAGGAATTTTATTAGAATTGCATATGGAATATATATTGATAGTCCCTACTGTTTGTAATTATATGAAGAGAATACAACAAGCCATATATACAACTTTAGTTATTGTCTAATTTAAGTAGTATACCACTCAGATGATTAGACCACCTGATTAGTTCTACACTATGCTACTATACTTGTAACTCATCTGTAAATTACCTATTTAAACACTTTGTTCATTAACCCATACAGATCCAACCTAACATTACTACAACATCTAATCATTTAAGCCAGCTAGCTCATTATAGATTTATTTATTCAGAATAGTTTAGATCCTTTTGGGATATATTGTATCTAATGTATTGTAGGTATCACAGAGCTAGTTAATCTCAAAGCATACCTACTAGAGTAGTCTGTACCTATTTTATAGATTCCTCTAGCTTAGACTTTTGTAGATGTTCATACAACTCTAGTTCTTACCATAGCTCTTTACTAGTTTTCTGTATTCTATAATCTCAGATATTTTACAAAGCAAATTCTCCTAATCTAGTTAGCCACCAAGCTAGGTTGGTGTTACCAATTCTTCCTATAGACCAGATTTATGCACACTCAACTCAATTTGTATCTTTTGATAATAGCTTCCTTTCTGAATTAAGCATTAGCTAGTGTAACTGTCGAAGGCCATACTACTTCACCAACTTGGAATTTTTACTATGAAGGTCCCCTGCTCAAAGATCTTATCAAGATTTATTCATGTAATATTATATCTAGCCAAATGCTTTGTTATACTTCTAATATCTAGATGATATTAGTGCAACGTGATTTACAGAGTTACAACTTCAAAAATGAACAAAATTTACTGTAAGTTAAGTACAAAGGTCTGGATAATTATTCAAATTTGTCAACAGTAAGATTTGAACCTCAGACCTCTTGCATAGTAGTCTAGCACCTAACTACTATACTAAGATCACCAGACCTTGACAATCTAGATTTTTTTTTTTTTGTTATTAAGGCAGCTTACATTGCTGAAGAAATTTTATTAGAAATGCATACGAGATATACATTGATAGTCCCTACTATTTGTAATTATATGAAGAGTATACAACAAGTCACATATACAACTTTAGTCATTATCTAATTTAAGTAGTCTGCTGTATAGACGATTAGACTACCTGATTAGTTCTACACTATGCTGCTATACCTGTAACTCACCTATAAGTTATCTATTTAAACACTCTATTTATTAAACCATACAGATCTAATCTAACATTACTACAACACCTAACTACTTAAGCTAGCTAGCTCATTATGAATCCATTTATCTAGAATAGCTTAAGTCCTTTCAGAATATATTATATTAAACATATTGTAAATATCGCAGAGCTAGTTAATCTCGAAGCATACTTACTAGAGTAGTTCATACTCATTTTACGAATTCACCTAGCTTAGACTCTTGTAGATATTCATACAACTCTAGTTCCTACTATAGCTCTCTACTAGTTTTCTGTATTCTATATTCTCAGATGTTTTATGAGACAAATTCTCCTAATCTAATTAGTCACTAAGCCAGATTAGTATTACTGATCCTCTCTGTAGAACAGATTTATATACACCCAACTCGATCTACATCTTTTGATGATAGTTTCCTTTCTGAATCAAGTGTTAGCTGATATAACTATTGAAGGCTATACTACTTCACCAACTCAGGATTTCTACTATGCAAGTCACTTGCCTATAGATCCTATCAAGATTTATTCATATAATGTTATGTCTTGCCAAATACCTCATTATACTTCTAATATCTAGATGATATTAGTGCAATGTGATTTACAGGATTACAACTCCAGAAACTGATAGGGTTTACTGTAAGTTGAGTACAAAGGTTTGAGTAATTATTCAAATTCATCAACAGTGAGATTTGAACCTTAGATCTCTTGCATAGCAGTCTGACAATCTAATCACTACATTAAGATCACCAGATACAACAATTTAGATTTTTTTTCTTTTTACATCAAAAAAAAATTTCATTTCTTTTATTTTGTTTTTTTGTTTTGTTTTCTTTTTTATCTATTTATCGCAAGTATAGTTTTTTACTTGTTAGCAAGTTTTCTATACTATGCTTATGTTCTTATAGCATGTAGCTCTATGCTTT
>CAJVPM010001196.1:0-12819 GCA_910592325.1 Scutellospora calospora | reverse complement strand
GGTTCAATATTTTTATTAAACTCTTTCTTTATTTGTTTGATTATTTTTGAGGAAATATTCTTATTTGCTGATTTTAGAATAGCTTTTAGAATATTTTCTTATAGATCATTAATTAGATCTTCTTTTTTCTCCTACTCTTCTTCTTAAGAGGATAATTGTCTTTTTTCTTGTTCTGTATTTAAATCTTGACAAGATTTTTCAAAATCTATTGTGAAGTTATTCTAATTTTTTTTTGTTGTATCTTTGTATAGAAATATTTTTCTTTTTATACTTTCATGTTCTGCAGTATATCCAATTCCCAGTTTTATAATTTGGTCTAGTTTAATTTGTGCTCAAATAAGATTGTAGTCACTTTTTGTAACTAGTTTTATTTTTTCAATATCACTTTTTTGTAGTTCTAGCCTGAGGTCTTTGAATAGCCAAACTTGGTCTATTCTAGTCTGAGTTTTGGAGTTCTTCCAAGTAAACTTCCCTCTTTGAGAGTTGCAGGACTTATATGTTTCTGTAAATTCTGTTTTGTTTAACTAGGAAGTAAATGTAGTTTTTGTATTTTGTTACGAGTTAATGATCCTATTCGATCAGTGATAGAATTGAGCTTATGATTAAAGTCTCCTCTTAGTATAAAGTATTATTTTTCCTTTTTTCTACTATATCCCTAGTAATTATTTGTTGAATTTCTTTCTGTTTGCACTTGTCATTAGGTGGGATGTAGATGATCAAAACTGAAAGAATTGCTTTTTTAAATCTTAGAGAGACTTTAATACAGTAAGAATTCAGTCTTCTAACTTTTGTTAGATATTGGGTCCAAGAGTTTTCTATCTATATTCCTACTTCTGATCTTTTGTGTTTTTCTTTATCTGCACTTGACCAATATGTAGAATAGTTGTTTTTGTTTATTTTGTTAAAACAGCCTTCTTTTTCTTAGATATTTGTTTCTGTAATCTCTATAATATTCAGGTTGGTGCTTGTTCTATATTCAATTAGTTGTTATGCTTTATATTGGTTCCCTTTAATACTATTAATATTATGAAATTCTATCTTAATTTGTGCAAAGTTTAACTTATTCTAAATTGTTTTTGAAAAAGTCAAATTTTGTTTGTCTATATCCATGTTTCCTGTTTTCTACTTTGTTTTGTAGCAATTTTTTCTATAACAACTAGGTGCCCTTAGGATCTATTCAGAACTCTCTTGCATTTAAATGCTCTGTTCTTGAACACATTTTCTTGTTCTATTCTTTGTATTTAAGTATTTAATTTCAGAATTTCCTCTTGGAAAGCTGAAAAATTAACTTCTAGAGTATTGTCGAAGTGGAATTTCTGTTTCTTTTTCTGAACTTTTTCTTTTTTTTTAGGAGTTGTTTTTTCTTTGTTTGTATTCTTTGGGTCTGTTACTCTGTTTACTATTTCTATTGCCTTCTTGAAAGATGAACCTTTTTCCTGTTGACTTGTGAAGATATCTTCATTTTTTTTCTAAAAAAGCTTTGTGTTGAAATAATAGATATTCCTTTTTATAGCAGAGTCTATTTCTTCTTGGAATTCAAAGAAGACTTTTGCAGTATGACTTAGGTTTCTATTTAAGTTATATAGTATAAAGACTGCTTTAGCTCCTGTTTATCATAAAGATCATAAAAATAAGGTTTCTTGTACTGTACTTAGTATGTTTGTTAGAATTGCTCTATATCCTTCTCTTTCTTTTAAAGATTTGAGATTAGCAGCTTCTATAATCATACAAGCTAGCTTTCCATTCTCTGAGTTTTCTTGCTTGCTCCTTCTCTCGAATATATATTTTGATTTCTGCAAACTGATAAAATCTTAATTTCTTTAAGATTATTTCTTCTGCATAATCAAAATATTTAACAAGCTTAGCAACTTCTTGTTTGCTATAGTCTAAAGGAAGGTCTTATAGGATAATCCAAATAAAATCTTTGTTTTTGCCTTTGAATTCTGATTTTTCTTTGTTCTTGAGTTCTATACTTTTTGTCATTATTATACTCGTATCTGTTTCTTCAAAAATTACTTTATACTACTTTATTTCTTTCTTTTTTAATTTTTCCTCCATAATTTGTTTACCTTTCATGCAGTCAAAGGTGATTACTATCTAGAAGTTGCATTTTATAAAGCATTCCTCTATTTTGCTTATATAACAACTTTTGTAGATTGTACTTCTCACAAATTTAATTTTGTTCTCTTTTGAGTTTCTAGAGAGGGAGAAGGCTGCTATTTTTGTTTTAAATTTTCCTTGCCCTTCGTATGTGTTTTCATTTGAAGCCCATTCACTATCTTCTATAGAGTTATCTTTTTCTTCTTTATATGTTAAGACTACATGTTCGATTTGATTCTTCCAGTATTCTTTTGGGCAATTAATTTCTAGTTGTGATATTCTTAAAGAGACCTCCTTGCATTCTGCTAAGATTTCATCTTTAGGTGTTTCTAATAAAATTGTTAGAAATAATTTTGTACTCATTTCTTGTTTGTATAGAGGTTGTAAAGAGTCTATTTAATTGTCTCTTTGTTTGCTCCATTTTCTTGTATACTTTGTTGAGGTGTATAATTTTTTTCATCAAGAAAAATTTCAACTGCTATTTTTTTCTCATTTATTAACTTCTCTTTGAGTTCTTTAACTTCTTTTGTGATGATAGATTTAGTTCCTCTTTCATCTTCAAAGATTCTCATTTCTTCTAAAGTATGGGATTCTTCTTGTCTCTCTATATATTCAATCTTTAGAATCTTTGCTCTTTTCAAATCTTCTTTTTTTCTGATTTTAGTTCTTTTTTTAGTATTCTCTGTTAATACTTAGAGCTCTTGTTCTAGTTCCTTCAGAGTGATATCAAGTATTGCTTTTCCTTCTTCAATTATTATTTCTTTTAGAATCTTTTGCCAAGCTCTAACTATTAAAATAGTTTTTATTTTGATCTCTGTGATTCTTAAAATATAACTATCTATCTTTTCTTAACTTTCTCTTATTTTATTAATTTTTCTAATAAGTTTTTATAAAAATTCTTTTTTTGAGAAGAGACTTGATTCTATCCTTTCTTTCTTGGATACTAGCTTTAAATCTTACTTAGCTATTCTTAAGATTTAATGTATATTCTTCCATCTTTCTAAATTTTCTTATTATATTTCAGTTTAAATCATATGAGCAAAATTGTATGTATTATACCTTGGGTCTTTGTAGCCTATATTTTTTCCGATTTATTATAATAAATTTCTTAAATAAATCTAAGCCTCCAGAAGTTGTCTGGTTTTAAGTAGCTGTATATGCTTTATATTTATCAAACACGTGTTTGTTTACTTCTAGATTTATATATTGTTTTGTATAACTAAAGGATCTGCAGTACCAGATATCAACAATTTTCTACTTTTTGTTGTTTGAAAATTTTTCTAGTAAAGTTTCATTGAGAACTTTAGTAATTTTTATTTGTTTTTCTTGAAACTTCTTTTAGAAGGGTATGAGAAGATATTTTAGCTTTAATATTATTGTTTATTAAGCTATTAAAATACTGTTTTTAGCAAAGCTATGATGCTACTGTGTTTTTGACTTTTGTTTATTTTTGGAAATTAGGATCTACAAAAAGAATTTTTTTTAATGTATATATAACTATTAATAAATTAAATTATATATTTATTATATATACTAAAATTATATATGAGTATTTTTATTTAATATTAAATTTCTAATAAACTAAATTATAATAAAATTTATAAATTTAAATCTTTATTTATAGATAACAAATTCAAATATATCTTAAAAACTAAGTAAAACTATATTTGTTAAATTTAAATTTTCTATTATCAAGCTTAAATATTTAAAATACTTTTTTAATTTTTAAAAAACCAAAAATTATTTTATTAAAAATTTATTTATTTTACAACATTAAAATTTAAAAACTTCTTTTTTTTTTTTTATAAAAAAAGTTAACTATATTATACTATTTATAATAAATTAAATAGTTATTATTAACTTTTTTATAATTACAAATTATATAGATTTGTTTTAATAATATCTTTTTTTTATTATTATTATAAGTTATATTTATACTATTTTAATCAGATAAAATATTTTTTTATTGGAAAATTTAAAGTTAAAAGCAATATTTTGATAAAGTTTTATAATAAATTATTATATAGCTTATATATAACTATTTTTTTATTAATAATATGATTATATAAAATTTATTAATTTGATTAGATATTTATAAATTTGAAATTATAAAAATTTGTAATATGCAAATTAGCTAATATGTAATACATACGCAATATAGCTTTTTGAGTATCTAAATAAATTTAAAAAAAAGAAGTTTTAATAAAAATAAAAGTTACTTTTTTTAAAAAAATTTTCTAAGTATATTTATATTTACATCATATTTGAATTCATTATTTGATTTTATATATATGTATTTATATATGTAATTTCTTTTTGTTATTAAAACATCATTCAATTACTATATTATTATTCTTCTTCTTCTTCTTTTGTTAAGATATTAATATGATTTTTTAATTATTGAAGAATTGTATAGAAAAGGAGTACATTCAAAGGAGCTATAATAACTCGTCAAATAATCAAATTTATAGTTTTATTTTTCCGAATTACTGTATATCAACCTTATTTTGAATAAAAGGAGAAGGTGCATATTTTTTATTAACTTTAATAATTGATTTATACAGAGCGTTTAGAAATTTGTTAGTGCTGTTTTAGAAAATAATTACAAATAGTTAGCTAATATTGCTTTTGTGTTAAGATACGATATTTCTGGCAAACACATGATTTTTCTTTTGTTCTTTAAACAATTAACAAATTTATAAACGACTAAATTTAAATAATTAAGCAAATATGTGATTCACTTTTAGATATTTTTATTACTGGCTACGTATGCCAATTCGATTATTATAACTGGCATAATTAATATTTTTTTTCACATATGACTGTTAATCACTGGATTTCTTATGGGTTAATTGTATGGACACAACATTCATGTGACTTATGGACACAACATTAGGGTTAGTGTTAGGGTTGTAGCAACGGCCTGTCATGTGATCAGACATGGGAATCTAAAAATAACCTAAAATGTATTACTTATATACACGTTCAATACCACATACGTTCCTCAATACATGAACTATCTCAATAAATATAAACCGGTCTGTTTTCCGTATATACCAATATGTGATGTTACAAAATATGTAGGACGGAAAGTACACGTTATTATTATTACCACATGTACGTCATGCGAGGAGACTTTTAACGAAATTCGTACATATGTACATAAGTACGTTCCCATTTTTTTATAATGAGGTAACAATAATAACAATTATAATAGATGTGATATTTAAAAAAAAATGCTTAATATATTTCAAATTCGGACTCTCGTTTTTTTTAAAGTTTTGTCATGCTCACGTTTTTTTTATGTAAAACCATTCGTACATTCCCCGATCCAAGTCGGTCATGGTTATAGAATAATTGCATCAATTTTCACAATAAAATGTGGCTGTCATTTTGCGAACTGTACCTTTCTTGGCTTTTTGAGGTCATATGAATTTAATATTTATATCTTTATTTATTTTTATATTATAAATTATCTTTTAATTGTCATATTTTTATACTTTATAATTGTTATATATTTTATACATTATTATAATAATTATTATTATTTTAAATAATTACCATAGTTATATATTTATATTTACATCTCACATACAGTATTTTACATATTTCACATTTATATAAATTATGTCTTACAAAAAGTTCTTTTATGTATCGTTACGATGGAAAAAAAATATATTGTCCTTCTGAAACAAACATGTGTATTATACAATTACTTCCAATTTTGTAAACGATTTACATTTATGAAAAGTTATTGACTTTTTCTTCCTCTCTCACGACCAACATATTTCTAACGCCACTCACGTAACGGTCACATAAAAAAAAAAAAAATTTGTACAAAGAAACAATTTTCATTTCTCATCTCTGCATATTATACATGTGTTATATAATTCGATGTCTGGTTGTTAAGCATTCACGTATCAGGATCTACTTGATGTCCTAAAAAAAAAAAAAAAAAAAAAAAAATGTTATTATTTGTGAATTCGGTCAAAATTTGCTAATTTCTTATTTTAAAATATCATTACCGGTTTTTTTTTTAAAGGAGTTATTATTATGCATGATCATGCGATGTGATTACGTGTTCAATTTCTTTTTTTTTTTTTTTTTTTTTAAAAAAAAAAAAAAAATTTTTTATGCGATCACTACTATTTTAGTTTACTTACATATAACGCCGCCCTATTTCCCATACCGATACGAAACTGTTAAGGATGTGTGTTATGACGAATTCGGGCGGTGGTTTGTTATGCTTGAATGATATTATTAATTAAGGAATCTTCAATGATTATATTTTATTCATTCTATGTTTCTATGTATAAAAATTTTTTTTTTTCCTTGACCTTTTTATACATAATATTTTTTTTTTTTATTCATTTTGTATGACCAATTCGAAAGATATCTTTTGCATGAATTCTCTCAGCGCCATCATCTTGAATTTCGTAAAAAAAAGACGCGTATTTTTTTTTTTTTTAAAAAAAGAAAAACCAATAAAAAAGAATAGGATGATTATTTTAGAAAAAAAATCGAATGATTATTTGTCATCATTATGAACATACAAATTTAGATTCCCGTTATGTGTGGCAATTTCATGGTCGTGGTGTTTGATGATTTAATGATTTGTATTACTTTATCGGTATTAGATCTTCGGTCCCTGATGTAATTTAAATTTTTTAATGAATTTTAATCTTAAGGGTTTTATTATCTAATTTATCTAAAATGTTTGTAAAATAACAAAGGAATAGTTCAAAAAGTATTTACTAAAGAAAGATATTATATATAAAAAAAATAAAATATATTCTAAGAATTTTCTATTAAAGAAGTTTCCATTGAATAACTTTAAATTGAATAATATCAAAAATATTCTACGTAAAGAAAATAAATTAATTATATTTTTCTTTTTAATTTCATGAAAGAAATTTAAAATTATTAGCTGATCTTTCTTTTACAGTAAGATGATGTGTTCAGAGTAGATTTAATAAAAATTTGATATCGGAAAATATTTTAGATTCGAATTGTGATACATAAAATTTTACGTTTTTTCTCGGTTTTTCTATTAGTGTAACAATTAAAAGTGCACATAAATTGTTGTACATAAATAATAGATTCGGTGTTGGATGCATCCTATAAAATTATCTGATAGTTTATTATTAGTTCTAATAGAATAACAATGAGATTTAGAAGTGAGAATGTAAGTACGTATATAGATAAAAAATAAACCTAATATTGGTTTGATAATTTTGAATAGTTGATAGTTGTTCAAAATGATAGATATATCACTATTCCTGTATTTAATCAGTATTCAATCACTATTCATTTTATGCGTCACTTTTTTTATCACGTGTTTGGAGCTGGTGTCCTCATATTTTGATAATTTGAAGAAGGAATAATTACTCTCGAAATAATTGTATATGTTGAAACTTTTATGAATGCGATAATAATAAATAATGCGGAGACATCTTAATTCAAATAAAGTGATTCAAAGCTATGATTGTTGATAATCGTATAAAATCGTTTCATCAAAATTATCAAAGTTCAAGGAGATTTTTAGCCACTTTTATCATGATGATTATTAATATTGAAAAGCTTATAGGTCTGTAATATTAAAATTATTAAATTAGATATTTATTTATCGTTTTTTGATCATCTTTTATTTGCTAAGATTATCTGATAATATAGTTTTTTTTTTTTTTAAAAAAAAAAAAACCTATTTGATTAATTTTCAATATTATTATAGAATACATGAATTCAATCTCCGCTTTAAAATTATTATATTGTTTGTTCATATTTTTTATATAATCTCGAGCATTGATATCCGAAAAAGAAATTATATTTTTAAAAATGGTGATCGTTCATTGATGAATCACAATAGTAACTTATTAATAAGTTAATTGGTTTTTTTTTTTTCTTTTTACAAAAAAAGTACCTAATACAAACGCGTGAATTGTTTTTTTTTTGATAATTGCTTAATAATCATGATTATATAACTTCAAGATCAAAATAATAAGATTTTCATCAAATAAAAAAATAAAAATAAAAAAAGCAAAAGCAAAAACAAAAGAGACTTATAAATAAATTTCACGAGGAAAATATATGATTTAATAAAATTATTTTATATGTATGATAGACGCGAAAATAAGGGATTTTCATGTAGCATACCATCACGATATTACAGTATATGAATAATAAAATATTTCGAGAATTATTCACAGGCATTTATGTCGATAAATTTCTGTAATCGGTGTCACACATCAATGAAG
The DNA here is from genome assembly GCA_910592325.1 of Scutellospora calospora. Classification (NCBI taxonomy): domain Eukaryota; kingdom Fungi; phylum Glomeromycota; class Glomeromycetes; order Diversisporales; family Gigasporaceae; genus Scutellospora; species Scutellospora calospora. Next base: position 4,465 of record CAJVPM010001196.1, on the reverse strand, counting down.
ATTTACCAGGGAATTACCTTATTTCGAATTACCCGTGTCATTGATAAATTCTGGTAACTGTTGAAAAGATGAATAATATATTTTTTTTTTTGATTTTTGTAAAAGTGTTAAGAACAATTACAATTACGAAAATTTTAAGATTGGTTTACTTTTTTTTTGTAGGAATCTCATTAATAACACAATAAACATAACTAAAGAAAGAATTTAAGATAAATTGAGAAATAAGATTATCTAATTATTTACTTTAATTCATTGCTTTATTGGTTATTGTTGATTTCCTTCGTTTTATTAAAATAAGAAAATTGTGAATATACAGTACATGAGGTTAAAATTTATTAACTTGTAAGATAGGTAAATAAATTATTGAAAAAAAAAAAAAAAATTCAAACCATTCTTGATATTGATAATAAAAAAAAAGAATTATGAAACTAAACTATTTTTGTCACAACAAACATATTAAAAAAAAAAATAGGTTAGTGAGAAATTAAGAACACTACTTGCTCACATGTGTCGCAGGGGCCACATCTTTTGGTTTGACATATCTTGACAATTAATCGGAACTAACTAATATTACTTAAAAAATTTGATTTAGATATGGAATAATGGCCGATTGGATAAATTCATCGGAAATGATCGTAGCGTTTTACCAATTTTAATAATTTTTTTTAAAAAAGTGGTCTCAAGTATGCAACTAAATAGATATTGATATTATCGAAGTCAGATATCACTTAAGTATTACAAGTATTACAGTATCACCATTAAGCATGTAAGAAAGTGTGACACTAATATCTTTACACAACTTATTAGTTGTTTATGAGGCTGAGTAAAAAATGTCGTTGTGAAATGTTTTATGAGAAAAACAATCTTAAAAAAAAGATTATATTTGTACGAACCTTTAATTTATTAAAACCTGTTTTAAAAGGTGATCAATGTGATCGTACGATATTATATAATATCTATAGATATTTATTATAATTATTATAATTACAGAATTACGCAAATGGTCAAGAGTACCGTAAATAAACCTGTGAAAATTCTTGTTTGTTACGTGGTACCTACAGTCAGTCAGTACCAGGTACGTATACTTTTTCATATATACTTTCATATATACGTTGCGCCTCACCGATCACTTCAGATAAATAATTTTCCTACATTAGGATTTATAGAATCTTTTCCAGGATGATCTTTGCGTACTTTTATATGTTCCAAGTTACTTAACTGTTATAGTGATGGCTCCAATTATAATCTAATACCGTATAATACTCTTATATCCTCTAATAATTCTCTAATGATACTCTAACGGTATTGATATTCTAACGAATATTCTAATGAACTAATATATTAATATCTTTGACTTAATTTACCAATTAGTATATATTCCGTAATTGTGATAAATGTTATTCAAAATAAGTACATTTGAATACAAAGATATGTCAAATTGATTCCTCGACAAAGATACAACAAGATAATGAAGTAATCATTTACATCATAGACTTGGCAATATACGTATCACGTTCCCTTTAATGGATCCAGTCCTAATACATACTTTTTATCCAATTTGGAATATTTTCTTCATTTGAATAAATTTAAATAACTGATTTGTTTACAATGATAACATATGTGTATTAAAAACAATTACATCACGAGCGTCTGAATTTTTGTGAAATAAATAAGCAGGGTAAGCATGAGATTCACTTCTGATTTTTTTTTTTTTTTTTTTCCTTTTGAAGAAAAGCCACATTTAAATAAATTTAAAAAATGGTTTACTTTACCAATTATTATATGAAAATCGTGCACGTGTTTGTGTTTCTTTTTTTTTTTTCTGGTGGATTTGGGTCATAAAAAATTATGTAATTCATTAACAAGTTTAATAAATAAATTATTCGTTATTGTTCATAACATAACGTAACATGAAATAAATTAATAAACTTTATTCTTCTAAATTCTTGGTACCTCTGGTATTTTTATATATGGTGCGCGTAACAATTAATAAATTTTTTTTTTTTTTTTTTTATAATTAGTGAATCCATTTAATCGATCGATCTCCGTTATTTGTGAAACTATTTTAAATAAAAATGTTTAGATTAAAAAAAAACTTTAATTAATTTACTAATAATCTAAAATTTATTTTTTATATCTTGTTTAATAACCTTGTTGGTTAATGCAATTGACTGGTTACTAAACTAAAATCGATTTAATTAAACTAATAATATTTTTTTAATGTATGCACAATCTATTAAAATAATCGGCAAATCTTAAACTATATAATCGCGTTAAATCACGCATAATAAATTATTTCTGCGCCATACCTTATCTATTATATGTGATAAGTCAGTAATACTTACGTATGTTACTTTGAAAGAAAGAATCTTTCTTTAATATTATACCGATAAAAAAAAAGTTTTTTTTTTTTTTGGACATATCATACTTTGTTTTGTATATACATTCGCTATCTTTTTAAACATTAAGTATTTTATTTAATCGATGAGTATTGATTTATAAAATGCGTATGGGCTGGTAAATCGCGTTCGGTAAGCCGATTGTTAGTTACTTTACTAATAAATGCATTTGAATCTGTCATAAAAAGAACAAAGCCACAAAGCCCATGATAATAGGATGATATGATATGATTGTAGTTAAAAATAGCCTCAATATATATAAGAGATTACGTAATACCATGATATCTATAGACTATCTATAGAAATATTTCAATATTATTCTCGAAAATCGAATTGCATTGAATAAGGGGGTTTCTTCACCCAATTCGTCCTTTAGTTTCCACGATATCAGAAGGATCAGAAGGCTGAATCATACAAGTTCCTGGGTTCAATATTTTCGTAGTTTCATTAGGTATTTCATTGAAACAGACATTGTGACAAATTCGGTGATTACTAAATCAAAAACTGAATGACCCAGAAACTGTTCATTCAGGTTTCTTTTTGTTTTTGATTAAACATTCCATATTAGTTCTTTAAAGAAGATGCTTAAAGGATTCTCATTAAAAAAAAAAAAAAAAAAAAAACAAAGGACAATAACTATAAAACAATAAAAATTATTTTCAATTATCACCTTTTGCCATCATCTCATGTCATCATGTCTGTTTCAGTTACTCCGACCAAAGCATTTTTTTTTTTTTTTTTTTACACAAGGAATTACTGGATGGAAAATTTCTAATTAAATCTTGTTAATCAATAATCTCTTAACTTTGTATCACTTGATAATTTGGTTTCTGATTAACCAACTGAATCACAAATCTGATATTCTTTCTGCAGCCGCATACGTAAATAAATGTGAAAATTTAGTAAGAAATGTAATACAATCAAAAAAATTGAGATTTGAAAGAAAAAAAAAAAAACATTGCGTATTTTGTGCTATCCTAGAAAAAATATTTCCATTCATGTGATAAATACCATGATAATAATGTATCGAAAAAAAGAAAATCAATATCAAACCTTAAATCTGTGATTAAATATTGGTTAATATTAATATTAAGTACGTATTAATTTTTGCAATATATATTCGTTTTGTATTTAATTTTACAATTATTGATATCCACTATAACTTTCACCCGTGATGTAGTTGAATTATTAGTTGTCTAATTTTATTTGTTGACTAATTAATGTAAAATTGATTGAATTAACTAAAATAATTGGTTTAAAAAATAATTGGTAGAATTTGTTAAATTGGTTGGAGAAACCTTTCAAATAAACCTCAGAAACACATATCAACACATATCAACACACATCTACACACAATATTAAATAATACCTACCACTGGTATCTATTTTTTGATGAAATATAAACAATTTTCATATTCCGCCGTGTCGTACTACTTGCTATTTTGAGCTCGCAATTATTCGAACTTTTGACATTCTTTATAACAGAATTCAGGAATTAAATATTGTACTACGTGATTTAATCGCGCATATTGCTTTCCCTTGTGTGTTTTTTTTTTTTTTTTTTTTTTTATTAATAAATAAAAAGTCTCAGCACTTATTATTTTGTGCATGATCTGTGTTCTGTACTACACCATTAAGGGTTCGGAGTTTTTATTTTAGAAATGCTGTGCAGAAATAACGAACGTTTCTAAAATAGCATTTATTTATTTATTTATTTATTTTTTCACTTATTCATTTATTTATTTGATTTCATGATTTTTCAAAATTGGTGATTATTAATGTTGTGAATTTAAGATATATTAATAGAGCTTTGTAACACAACCTTCTTATTTTTTTTATAAAAAAAAAAAAAAATAAACATCATGTCATCAATCCGATGAACAAATTTTACATGGTTCGTGCATAAACTAATACATCTTTGGTGAAAAATGATTCAGGTAACTTGCTCGGGTACAAAGTAAAAAAGAATTTTATACGTTAATAAAAAAAATAATGTCATCTGGTTTTTTTTTTTTTCTTTCAAATCTCAATTTTTTTGATTGTATTACATTTCTTACTAAATTTTC
>CAJVPM010001195.1:0-12821 GCA_910592325.1 Scutellospora calospora | reverse complement strand
ATTTTTATTTTGAATTGGTTTAGTTATAAAGGAAGCAGAAGTCTTCCTATAGTTGTTTTTTAGGATAATTATTGTAACTTCTAATATTATGAGTTACAATATTAAGCAAGAGAGTGTTGTTAGTATTGTTAGTATTAGTGTTAGTAGATATTTGTATAGTAGAATTATTAGAAAAATTTGTTAATAAGTTAGAAATGTTTAGATTATCATCAAAGTTAGGAAGTTTGAGGTTTGTAAAAGTTTTAGTAGAGTATTGTAATATTGTAGAAGGGTGAAAAGGTTAAATGATGTATAGTTTGAGAGAATATTATCATTACAGAGAAGATATATATGAGCTTTATTAATTTGTTTGTTAATTGAAAATCTTGTTGGTTTTGAAAATTGTTTTTCTTTTAAATATTTCAGAATGATCTAATAGTTTAGTCAGATTTTAGTAAATCATATTGTGAAATTTTAGAAATATGTTGTAACAGATTAGTATCTCAAAAGGTTTTAAAGATATTAAAATTGGAAGCTCTAAAAGATCTTCTATATATGCACTCACTATATGCTCAGTTTTCATAGCTATACTGAACTCAAAAGTCTGCTCTGTATGTTGAGTCTGACTGTCATTTATTTGAGTTGCTATATATAATTTGGAGTTTGTATTAGAGGTAGTAGTAGATATTTATATATTCCTTTATATTCAGAATTACAAATAGATATACTTTAAGATCTAATAGTATAATTTTATAAAATTCAACTCCATATAATTTTTTTTAATTTACTATAGAATATTTAGTTTTCTGATCAATAAGAATAAGCTATTATATAACAAAATATTAAAAAAATATGAATTTAATATTTTATTATATTATTAATAAAACACTTATGACAATATTTTTTTTTAAAAGAATTAAAAAATACAATATAGCATTCATTTGTAGATCTATTATTAATATAGCTAGACTATAAATAATTAAAAATTAATTTATTATTATTAATATATAAATTGAATAATAAATAAATTTATTAATTTACCTCATAAGTATTATCAAATAAATTGTGCAAAATATCAATATTAATATTAGAAGAAATATGCATAAAACAATGATATTTTTCTCATATTTTTCAATTAGTACATTCAATAAAATAAGTAGATTAAAAATAATTCTGATGTGATAAACAATATAAAACAGGCTTGCCTTCATATAATTGGTTGTTTTGTTGAAATTTGCAAGGTGTTTCAAGAGTAGCAAGATAAAACCTAAATTAAATTTTAATTAAATTATTAATATTATATAAAATAGTTTAATTCTTATTACTTACTCAAAGATATTATTATCTATATTATTAGATGAAATTCTTTGAATTATTCGTATCATAAGATCAGAATTCATATCAACACACTGATGTGTTTGATTATGTAATTTATAAGCAGCAAATTCACAAAGTTTTGAACCTTGACAGGTTCACATTTTGCGTTTTACTTCAATACCAAGATAAGGACATATAACTTCATATTCACTATTGGACTTGCCAATTGAATATTGAATCTAAAAAATATAAAATATAGTAAATAAAATATAATAATTATAATAACATATAATAAAAAAAAAAAATTCAAAAATTACAATATCTTTGAATGCAGATAACAGTTCTTCCCAACCTTCAACATTATATATATAAGCAACACTATCTAGACTTGTTTCAGAGTATTCTATAGGCGTTAAGGTATGACAAATAATATTTGAAGCTAATTCTTTAGTAAAGTATGTTACAGTATGTTCGTCTATATCATCCGTAATATTATCATTGATATTTTGAAGGTCATTACTAGAAGAAACTAATATACTATTAGTTTCAAAGGATTCTAGATCTTCTTCATAAATAGTTTCAATTCAATCAGTACTATGAAAATCAGAATCATCATTAACATGAAGGTTAGAATCATCAATAAAAAAATTAGGATCATCTATTTCAAGAAAGTAAATGCGAAAAGTATATAATTTACATTAGTAGTCTTCAATTATTTAAAGAAAAAAATCATATATAACGTAATATAATGTAACATACAAATATACTATCATATGATTATTCAAAATATTTCAGCATTATAATTGCAAACTATTTATTTTTTTTACTTTTTTTATTATATATTAATTATATCATTTATGTCATTATCTATATTAATTTTTGGGTTTGAGTCAAAATTCTGACAAACAGAATCTCGACAAACAAAATTCTAACAAAAATTAAATTACCCTAACCCTAATATGGGCTAAACTTGTCGGATTTTGACCATATATGAATTCTGCTATTGGGATTTTGATTGGCTCCCTAATTTTTTTATATTTCACTTTTATACTTTATACTTTTTTATTTTTAATAAATAATCATTAATTTATCATCCATCACACTATATTATGCATCCGATCTTGATTTCAGTCATCTACATTTCCTTATGATTACATAAAATGTTCGTTGCACAAGTATAATCATCTATACAAGTATGATCGTTCTCATACTATACTTGTATGTATGGTCATCTTCTCTACTTAGAAGTTTATAATTTTGTCGAATCATTTTTTCCTTATTAGTTTGGTAGATATACTTTTTTTATTTATACTGTGTAATCTTTTTACCTTTTGCGTTTGTGTGATGTGCTAATTTTATACTAATTGTTGGTTTGGGTCTAGTTTCTTGCATGAGATCGATAACCAAAGTTTCCTCGTAATTCTGAGAAAGGGAATTTTTCCATCTAACATTTTTATAGTATCTTAGATATGATACTAATACTGATACTGATACTGATCTGATACTGATACAGATACAGATACTAGATACTGATACTGATACTAACTAACTAACTAACTAACGATTTGATTCGAACTTAGATGCTACTTAGATTCATATCAGATTTTAATATTCGAATATAGATACATTAGAATATACATATGATTTCTTCATATATGTTGTGGTGTTGAGATAACTAGAGAGTATTTTCTAGTACTGTTTTATGCACCTGTTCTAGATTTTAATGCAATTGTATCAATTTTTTGTTTTTGATATTTTTTTCCTAATAGATGAAATAATGATCGTAAACTGTACGAAAAATTTTTTGAATTAACGAACAAAAAAAAATTTCTGTTAATTATTAATTACATTTGTACCTCTATCCTGTATGAAATTTTAAGATTTCTGGTAATTTAATCTGATTACATTACATTGATTTTATTAATTTAAACTTGATTGAACTTGATAAATGCTAACCAATAAACAACCTTTTTTTTTTTTTTATGAAAATAAGGCCTTGGATTTGAATTTAAGATCTTCATACTTGCTAAATTTGTATTTTTATGATCGATCCTAAAATTATGCTTAAAAGAGATTTAGTGTGTGAAAAAAATTGAATACAAAATATGTGTTAGATCAAGCCTTGACCTGTTATTTATTTATTACATGATTAATGATAAAGAAAAAAATTAAATTCGAATCGAGCCTCAACCTGTTATTTATTTATTACGTTATTAATAATAAAGACTTTATTTGTCTTATATGACATATGAACTTTTATACTTAAAAAATATATTATCTTTATTATTATAAAATAAAGTATTTGTCATTTATTATTATTATTATTGTAATTATAAAGTATTAATTTAAATAATTAAATAACGATAACTGTCGATAGTTTAAATCAAGCAATAACCTAAAATTAAATCCTCAAAAGCCGAATTACAGTTATTCACCTTATGTTATTATTTATTTTTTATTATTATTTGTTATAAAATAAACTATTTAAAATGATGATAACTATTAATAAATTAAATCGAGTGATAACTTGAAATTAAATCCCCTTATTTTATTTTCTATTTTACTAAATTACGAGCTTTGTTATTTGAATACAAAAAGAATTTTTATCATTACGACAACAGATATAAAAAAAAAAATTATATAAATTAAATTATGCAACCCTTAACATGTAATACACTTGAAGACACCTATCATCTTTACAAGAACTTATTCTAAATTCTGCTTGAGTTTATTATCATCTTGATCTTTCTATTTCGTGTTCAATATTAACCAAAATTAGATCCTCAAAAGCTAAGTTACGATTATTGATCTTATGTTATGTGTGAACTTTTTTCATACATCTTCTTTACCTGTTGCATTTACTCGATTACAAACTTTTGTATTAATATTAAATTTAAATTCAATGAATTCAAAGAAAGAAAGATTTATTATTATTATTATTATAAATTTAAATAATAAAAAATAACTACACATTAATGAATTAATTGAGCAATAACCTGAAATTAGATCCTTAGAGGCTATAATTGTAAGTATTATCTTGCGTTATGTGTGAACATTTTCTTTAAAATTCTTTTTTCTTTACCTGTAATGTTTTCGTCCTATTATTATTTTATTCTTCTTGATGAATTAATTGAGCGATAACCTGAAATTCGTTCCTTAAAGACTATAGTTGTAAGTATTATCCTGCATTGCATGTAAACGTTTTCTTTAAAAATTTTTTTTGTTTACCTGTAACTTTTATACTGTTGCTATTTTATTTCTTCTAAACTAAATAAACTGTGACCTGACCATGACTATATCATTTTGATAATCTACATTTTAATTAAAAATCTGTATTTAAATTTACTCTTACGTTCTTTTTTTTTTTTTTCTTCAATAAATAAATAAAAAAAATAAATTTTCATTTTTTTTTAAAAAAAAATTTTCAAATATATACATATATCATATCATTAAATTTTTTGTAAGATATACTTGGCACTATTACTGTACTATGTTACATTACTGAATATTACGAAAGTTCTGCCAAGATCCTTTCAATAATCGATGCTTTGGGAGTTGTTCATTCTCGAAGTTTGGATTCTTCATTAACTGTCTTTCTTAAGGGTTTTTATCCACAAGATACTTCCTGTAAATTAAGTTATCCTTCATTTAAAAAAGAGGAAGTTATTTTAGTAACAGGAAAATTTTATGTTGTAGAATATATAAATGAAAAAAATGAAAAAGTTCCGACTTTAAAAGTATAATAACTGTTTTATATATTAAACTTTGTAAATAGAATTTTTGCTAGAAAAATTACCCTTCGGAATTTTCTATATGAGCCAATTCTAAAGGATTTAGACCAGAATACCAGTTCTTGTTTATATGTAAGTCATCTTTTACTTTTATTGATGCAATAGTTTATTTAGTAAACTATTGTATCAGCAAGGTAAAAGATGATTTGCATGTAAATAATAAATAACTAGTGTTCTGGTCTAAGTCTTTCCAAATTGACCTGTTCAAAAAATTCTGAAGAGTGATTTTTCTAGCGATGATTCTGAATAACCTTTTTTTTTTATTTCTGATAATAAAAAAATTTCCTACATAGATTATTTTAAATGACCTCGTACATCTCAATATCAAGCCAAATGACGTACCAAAATTTCCAATTCTAATCAATATGACAGCGGTAGTTGAGAAGGTTCTGATTATAGGCGAAAAATATGTTACTATATCCATTGTGATATAGATTATGTTGACCAAGATTCTACAAAGATTTTGATAAAATGTTATTACTCAACGACTGCTCCATATTTGATTCATATAACTGAAATGATTAGAAAAAATTCTGTTCTATATATCAACAGAAAGCTTATATTATATGATGATGTTAACTATGTTCATGTTAAGTCTATATCTTTTTCTGATAGTCAAAAGAAAGAAATAGGTGAAGCTACTTCAGTAAAACCTCTATGGGAATCAGAAAATTTAAATGAATTAAGTGAAACTAATACTGTTATACAAACAATTGCAACAGGTATGAAAAATAATCTCAAATGAGCTAAAGCTTCTTCTTCTGTGATCACTCCATATATTAAGACTAAAAACTGTCGTAAAGTATCAGACCTTACTAAAGAAGCATTGACTAATTTTACTGAATTAGATATACCTTCTTCTACACCTGCTGATCCCCAAGTGAATAACTATACATGATTAGTTTCTTTGTTCCTACCTACGTATTGATTTAAAATACTTTTCTTTCAAGATATTTTATTATGTGTTAAACCTTACAACTATCAATTTTATGCTTGTAGATTATCTAAATGATCTAAACTGGTTTAATATTTCTGAAGTTCTCTTTTGAAATATTGTTATTATTGTTATTGTTTTTTTTTTTTTTTTTTTAACTAGGTTAAGCAGTGTATTTGACTCTAGATAAGCTATTGGTGTTAGAATAGTATTTTCTAGGCTTGTGAACTGTAGTAAAAGAATATTCCATAAGGGTCATAATCTATCGAACAAGATGATTTTGGGGCAATTTAATCAGAAACAGTGATTTTAGAGCAGAATGATCAGTATATAAAAGAAAATGACTTCTGTGAAAGTAAGGTCAGAAGTATCTAACAGCTCAAATGACTGCAAGACACTCCTTTTCTGTTATGGCATAATTTCTTTTAGTGGGAATAAGACTTCAGCTAGCATAAGTAATGACTCTTTTGTTATGATTGTCATCATTCTGAGCAAGAATAGCACCAAGGGCTATATCGGAAGCGTCAGTAAATAAGATGAATGTTTTGGAAAAGTCAGTATAAGTGAGTACAGGAGCAGAAATTAATTTTTCTTTTAAATTATCGAAAGATTCTTATTGTTCAACTGTCCATCTATAACTAATATTCTTTTTTAATAATTTATTTAGAGGAGCAGCAATATTTGTAAATCTAGAGACAAATTTTCTATAATATGAAGCTAATCCCAGAAAACTGTGTAACTGTTGTAATTTCTTAGAGATAGGAAAATTTTTTACTGATTCAACCTTTCTAGGATCAGTGGCTATTCCATTCCAGCTTATGATGTAGTCTAGAATTTTCAATTCTTGTTTGGCGAAGTGACACTTGGTAGATTTTAACTTTAATTCGGATTTATGAAGTCACTCAAATACTATCTTTAAATGTTCTAAGTGTTTATTAAAATTTTTTGAATAGAGATTAATGTCATCTAAGTAAATTATGATGCATTTGCCTATTAGGTCTTGGAATATATGATCCATAAGTTATTGAAAGGTAGCCAGAGCATTCACTAGTCTAAACGGTATCATGTTGAACTCAAAATTTCTAAAGGGCAGTTTTTTCTTTATCAGATTCACGAACTTCTACTTGTCAATTCCTGCTAGCAAGATCCAATGATGAGTACTAGAAAGAACTGTTTAAAGCATCGAGTAGGTCATCAATATGAGGTAAGGGATAATTATCTTTTTTTGTAACTGCATTTAATTTGCAATAATTAACATAGAACTGAGTTTTCTCATCTTCCTTTTGAACTAAGACTATAGGTGACATTCAGGAACTATCAGAAACATAAATAACACTATCTCACAGCATTTGAGCCAGTTCCTTTTTTATGATTTCTTTCTCTTTGAGGGAGGATCAGTAATATTTTTGCTTAATAGACAATGCATTTTCAGTATTGATAATATGTTGGACTAGGCTAGTTCAGCTAAGCATATGACTTCTCATGTAAAAAGTGATAGATTATCATCAAGGAGTTTTTGGATTTGTTCATATTCACCTCTGTTAAGCTTGCTGATTTGAGTATAATCTGCTGATTCTTTCTTTTCTTCGTAATAATAATATAATAATAGAATATCTCTTTACCTTCAAATCTAGTTAACGAAATCCAGACCAGGTTACTAGTATCCTGGCAAAAATAAGAACTTATTTATAGACATTATTAAAAAAAAAAAAAAAAAATGGAAGTTGAAATATACAAAACCTACTAAAGATACCTTAAAGATGCATTGATCCCACCAAGTTATACAAAAAAAGACATTAAAGATTTAAAGTATAAAACCTGTCATTATATAGTAATCGAAGGACTACTATATAAAAAAAACTCCCAAGATCCATCTCGCCCTTTTAGAATTTTAAAGAAAAATGAAATAAATTTGGTTCTTTTTAATATGCATGACAACCCCCTCTCTGGACATTTTAATTTTTATTCTATATAACAAAGGATAGCCATTTGTTATTATTGGCCTCAAATAGGCAATCATATTAAAGAGTATGTCTGTACCTGTGAGGTATGCCAAAAGAAAAAGAAGCTCTAGACTCAAGAACTGTTGTATCAATTAAAGTTAGAAAATCTTTCAACTGAATAGGAATTGATATTGTTAGACCTCTTCTAGTAACTTCTTGAAATAACAAATATATTGTCATCACAACTGAATACCTCACTAAATAGCCTAAAGCTCACCCAATCAAAAAAGCTGATACTGAAAATGTAATAAGTTTTATATTTGAGGACCTAATCTGTAGATATGGAGGTCCAAAGGAATTATTATCAGATCAGAGCTTCTATTTTTGTAATCAATTAGTAGAGGCCCTATATAAAAAAATGAGTATCACTTACTATACCTCCACTGCATATCACCCTCAAACTAATGGTTTAGTTGAGAGGTTCAACAAAACTCTTTGTGGTGTCCTAAATAAATATGTTAATCAATTCGAAAAAAAATAGAATGATTGCATAGTATCTACTCTTTTGCTTATTGTACTACCAAACATAGTACTACTGGATACAAACCTTTCTTTCTATTGTATGGTAGGGATGCCACTCTCCTAATAGAAATAGACCTTATTACTTATCAGACTAAGCCTGGAACTGAAAAAGTATTGGAATACCAAATTTTATGCTGTATTAAAAAAATACTCAGAGACCTAGCCAATGTCTGAGTACAAGCTACTATTAAAATAAAAAAAATACAGGTTAAACAAAAAGAACGTTATGAAAAAAGAAATAAAATTGAATCATATGAGATCGGTGATCAAGTTCTTTTATACTGGTCTAAACTAGAAATATCATATAGCACCAAATTGAAATCTCTAAATTCAGGTTTCTATTATATCCATGAAGTACTTGAATATGGATTATACAAAATAAGAACTATAAATAGTCATGTAATTAAAAAGAAGATCTATAGAAACAGGTTAACATGTTATTATTACCAACAAAAGAATGTTGGAACCACTATCGCTTATATCAGTTGAAATCATTATAAAAGTAGCAAGACAAATTTCTTTAATAAAAGAAATCAAAATAGAACCTTTCGAAACCTCTGCACATATCAAGAAGACTCTTGTCCTTCTTAAAGTTCAATTAGAAAAGGCCGATATAAAAGGCTCCTATACTATCTCAGCTAAAAATATTACTTACCTCTTAGGATAGCAATTTCAAAGCTTAAATTTCACAAACCCTAAATGAGAAAGTGATACATAAAGATTATATCAAAGGATGCCTTCATTTATTGAAGACCTTTACTGAGAAGAAACTATTACCTGAAGAGTTGAAATTCCTAGTAGACAGACCTAGGAAGAAAAAGTATCTAATATTTGTAACCGAATTTCTACTAACAGAGCTGATTGTATTATACAACTACTGTATTATTACTCCTTCAGATCCTTATTAAATGAAAAAGCTTGGAGTAAAGAAGCTAAAAAATATATTCAATATTTCCTCTCTCAGAGGTTCTATGAAACCTTAATAATCGCCCAGAGAGCCTACTAATTATATACAGTTTGAGGTTTTGCCTATTTATTTATCTCTTAACAGATTACTCCTTATGTCCTTCAATAGCTACTAAAAGAAGACTTTGTGACTTTACAAGCTGAAGCCCAATCTATAATTCAGTGTAAGCTGAATGAAGTTCTCACAATAACCAATTTCGCAGGAGCTCAATCACTAGAGGAGGCATATGTAACAAATTAAAAGAATTTTTTTGGTTTACCTCTGTTAATTATTGAACATTTTTATTTTATCTTTATATATTATTATTATATATTTTTATTATTATTTTTTTATATATATTTATTTTTATTTTTTTTATATATTTTTTTATTTTATTATTATTTACTTTTCCAGTTTTTATATTGTATATGTTTTATCTAGTTATCCATATGTTATACAGGAAAGGAAGTCAATAGTGACTTAGTGGCTTGAACACATGTGAAGTAGATTAATTACGTACACACCTAAAGATTTATGTATACGTGATTGTACAAATTACATAGATTGTGCCACCTACAATCTTAGCATGTTAATGTGAAAAATTCAATGTATACATAGAATAATATAGCGTAGTCATTAAGAAATGAGTATAAACGTTAAAATAATAATGATTACGTCTTATAAAACTAAAATGTATATAACTAGCTCAAGTTTTAATAAAGAAAAGGATTAAGTTCCATTATCAATAAAATAAAATAAATAAGTATACATATAATTATCTTTAAAAAATATATACATATGAAAAATCATCCTTCTTGAATTCGACTTATAAATTTAATAGACCCTTCGAGACTCAATTTGACGGACTAAATTGACTTGTAACTTCAGACCAGGTTGTTAAAACTCGAATTCATGTGTAAAAGAGACTATCTTTAGTTATACGAATAAGGTTGACATTAGTAAATTAGTAGATATTGATTAAACATTTTGTAGTATTATTATTGAACATTAAGTGATTAGTTATAGATCGAACCAATTATTAATAATCTCTTGAGACCCTTATCAATCAATAAATCATCCCAGTTATCATTAAGTTGTCCCAAGTCCCTTTTTATTTATCAATATTACTTTTATTCGCTTCCCTATCAATCGAAATACCTATATTTCTCATACTTCGTAACTATTTAATCCCATTCACGTTTACGAGAACCATCAAATTCTTCTTAACCGTAAACTATTGGGGCTGAATTGGTAACCTAAATTCGACCCTATAATTTAAAGCTCTCCCAATACAATAGTTACAATAGGTAAAAATCTTCAATTTATACATTTATTTAACGTTAAGAAAATTACTTTAAATAATCGGCAGTGTTTAATTAGTCAATAACGATAAAACAAAAAAAAAATTCATTTCATTTACTTTAGGGTTAGGGCGAGGCCTAGGATTTTGGCAAGGTGTTATATATATGCAAAATTTAGCAGGTAATTTTTTTTGTTAGAACATAGAAGGTGGTTTTATTGGCGAATTTTTGAGGATATTAGCAATTTTTTTAAAAAAAATCATTTTACACCTGATCCTGCAAATGTATTGGCTAATTACATACCACCGTCGGTTATATTCTTTATTAAAAACCTTTAAAATTTTCTAACAAATTACATTTATTAATACTTACTTGACAATATGCTGAATACTTCAATGGAATTATTAGTTGCTTTATTTATATTCACATTATTATCATAAGCAATCGCATCAAATTTATTTTTAAAATACTGACATCGAGAATTCAGGATTATAAAATGTGTTTTAATGATTGGTGTTTCGATAATAACATTAAATTAATAACTATTTTTAAGAAGTTCGCTTAAGTTATTAGTAGGTTCTCAAAATATTTTGCACTCATGATTGTTTTTAATTACCAAAAAAAATTAGCCACTTTCTAAAGAAATCGTATAAAAGTTTTTCTGTTAGAAATATCTAAAATTTTAATACTGTAATCGATAGCATTGAATGTATATTATTAGACTATATTCGAATAAAACTTTTATTTCACATTCGTTAAATGCTTTACCAATTACAAATGAAGTATAAATTTAAACAGATCTAATGTAAAAATTTATAAATATTTGGCCTTTATTTTATAGGGAAATAAATTTTTATGCTAATAACGATAAATTATAAAACATGCGACTCTTGTATAATATGTAAATTTTGACAAGCAAACCGAGCTCTCACTGTAACTCAGTTGTGAAAATATATATTTAAAAAAATTTTTTTTTATCATAATTAAACTGAGTTATTTCATATTAATTAACACATCATTTGGATTAATTTCTAATCATTTATCATCTCTGTAAATGATTCTTTATTTTTTTCTTTCATGCGAAAGTAATCCAAGGAAACTTAATGCGCCTACATTATATGGGCTAGGTGCTATAAAAAGGAACAAAAATAACAATTTTTTTAAAAGATATTTTTTTTTGCATAAATCAATTTAAGAATTATTTTTTACTTAAGACACAAAAATAGTTGTATTAATAAAATATTGCAGTATAGCTCTTTAAAGTTTACATTTTCTTATAATTTATTATAAAGTTTAAAATATAAAAATTGATTTTCTGAAGATCTTTTTTTTTTTTGTCAATTTCGTTCCTTTTTATAGACCAAGCCCATATAATTCAATTTTTTTAAATCCGAAAATATTTTCATATAAGTTTCTCAAAAG
This sequence comes from Scutellospora calospora, assembly GCA_910592325.1. Lineage (NCBI taxonomy): Eukaryota > Fungi > Glomeromycota > Glomeromycetes > Diversisporales > Gigasporaceae > Scutellospora > Scutellospora calospora. The sequence continues at coordinate 606 of CAJVPM010001195.1, read as the reverse complement.
TTAAGTATTTCTATGATATTATAATGCAATGTATATTTTGTTTCAATCCTACTGATTTATTTTAAGCAACTTCAGTTTACTTAATGTAAATTTATCATTTGGTTCAATTTCCAATGATTTATTGAAATCTACTAATGATTGATTAAATTTGCCCATCATACGATGAGTTTCTCCGCGAATTCTTAATGCCCATGCACTATTTGGTTGAATTTCCAATGATTTATTTAAATCTGCAAGTGATTCTTCATATCTTTTCATCATATGATAAGTTTCTCCACGATTTCTTAATGCAAATGCATTGTTTGGTTCAATTTCCAATGATTTATTCAAATCTGCAAGTGATTCCTCATATTTTTTCATCAAACGATAAGTTTCTCCACACATACTTAATGCCCATAAATTATTTGGTTCAATTTCTAATGATTTAGTCAAGTCTTTAAGTGATTCTTCGTATTTACCCATTTTGCGATAAGTTTCTACACTTTTTCTTAATTCCGATGCTTTATTTAATTCAATTTCTTGTGCATCGCGTGAAGGTAAAGTTGATGTTATATTAGTACGAGGTGGCAAAATATGTGAATTAATATTCATATTTGGTGCCATAAA
>CAJVPM010001194.1:0-12829 GCA_910592325.1 Scutellospora calospora | reverse complement strand
ATAAAATACGTATTTATATTATTTAAAATTAGTAATAATAAAATTAATTAATCTTTATATAACTTTTTTAACGTAATTTTTAATCTATCTAAATTTGTATTTATTGATTCTTATCAATTAGATCGAGACCCAACATTCTTTTGATTTCTGTTATACCAACTTTGATAAAGTAAAAAAAAAATATTTGTATATGAAATATTAAAGATCAACAGTGTTCGAGAGAACAGTATAGAAAAAAATTCATTATAAAACAGAAGAAATTTTGTCTCTTGTTCATTACGATTTACTTGTTAAAATCTTAAAATCTTTCAAATCAAAACTTAAAATTACTTTAAACTCTTATATTTAAAAAATGTTTTCAAAAATTATTATTCTTGTTGCTGTTTTTCTTACTCTTTTTGGTTTGTTCTTGACGAACCTTTCTCTTGGTGAATATAATACATATATTCACCAACTCATTACAGAAATAATTGAATCCAAAACCTTTTTTTGGATTTGTATTATTGTAATATATTTAATATCACTTGCAATAATAAATACAATATATTCTATTTATTTTTGGAATTTTATTTATGAACATTTTCCAGAGCGAGTTATATATTAGAGGTAAATAATTATTTTATTAAATATAAAATAAAAATATAAATATATACATTTATGAAAATCTATATGTTTGAAAATTTTTTCCAATAAAAAATAATAAATTTTTAACTCCAAACCATTCATCTCCACTAGGCTCCCAATCATCAGATGGTGGAATCTCAATAGTAAAAGTTTTCATTTCGTCAAAACGTATTGCTTTTACTTTATAATCTGCAAGCATCTCTTTGTGAAGATTTGGATTCTGAATAACAATCTCCACAACTCTTCTTACAGTTGGAGATTCTTTGCATTCATCAGCCATTGATGGACGCCAATCTTCTTTAAACAGATAGAGATAAGAAAAGCCAGGTTGTTCAGGAGTAGCAAGATTATAAATCATATTTTCGTATTTAGAGTTTAATAATTTTTTTTTAAAAAAAAATTTAACGTTTGAAAAAAAAAAGTTTTCGAAAATAGATGGCATGTTTGGCTGTAGATAGTTTACTTTTATATTAATTTTATGTAGAAAAGTTTGTAATGCATGCAGATGATTTTGGTTTCATTTTATATAAATTTAAAATAGAATTTCGTTGTAGAAACTTCTAATGATTTATCTAAATTTGTATTGATTTAACTTTATTTTGAACCAATAAACTTCTTTTTATAAAAAAATATTTCTCTTTACAAAATGTTAAATGATTGACAGAATATTTTTTATCATTAAGAGTAATACAAAGAATATCTAAAAATATTCTTATTTGTAATATCAATAAAAAGATTATAAATAATTTTAAAATCATTTTAAACGTAAAAAATATCTAGATTATCAAGTTTGTTATCTTTATATATACTATTTTTGGTTAACTTTAATATATTTAGTTTCATTTTCAGTATCATATGATTATTTTAAATTCTTTGTTGTAAGCTCCATATGATTATTTTTAATTCTATTACAATTTCCTACATAAAACTTGGTCTTGACGATTAAAAATTACTTTTAATTAAATTTTTTTTTGTACAAAATGAAAAAAATTAAAAACAAAAATATGAATAAATCTCAACAAAAATCATATCAGAAAACTGATTTCTTTTTTTGAAATACAAAATCAACAAATTAAATTTTTTAATGAAATTGAAAATTTTGATATCGAAGAAGATAACCTTATCTTCACAAGAAAGAGATTATTAAAATTTATTTTATTTTAAGGTATTTTTCATCTTTACAAAAGAAATTATTTTTTTTTAATATATTTTATAAATATAAATATAAAAATAAATTTTATATAATATATATTAATTAAAAAATAATATTTAAATCTTTTAGCATTTAAGAAAAGTTTTGGAGAAGTTTAGTTAATTTAAATTAATAATCCTCATTACACGATAATTATTCATTTCATTTTATTTGAAAAATTGTCATGTAATGAGGATTATTAATTTTGTTATAAATATTAAGTGACATTCAAATAATGTCAGATCACAAAAATGACATTATTTTAATATAGATAATTTAATGTCATGAAAAGCATTTAAGAGATGTTTTGATTAATTTGAATTGATTATCGTTATAATTACACAATAACTATTCATTTCATTTTAATAAAATATTGTGTAATTATAACGATGATTAATTTTACTATATAATAATTTTTTTTAATATTTTTTTTTAATTAATAATTTAATAAAAATATAAATATAAATGATATTAAAATCAATATCTATTTTTGTTTCCTGTAATTTTGTCATGAATTAGTTTGAATTCGATTGCTTCTTCCTTAGTTTTAAAGTTTTTAATTTTATATTTTTTATTTTCATTCCAGTAAAATCTCCATCTTTTACCAACTTTATCATAACGAATACCATTAAATCCTGAGGTATTATTTTTACTTAATCTACAATTTAACATATTTTGACTGTGAGTAATTTTTCTGAGATTGCATTCTCTGTTATCTAATCCTGAACGATTAATATGATCAACCATAGACCATTCTGGTCTGATTAATCGATGAAATTGTAAAGTTTTTCTTTTATTATTTTGTTTTATAGTTGTTGTAATATAATATGTATTTCCACCTTTACGAGCATACCAAACATATTGTCTAAGTTTGGTATAATCAGATACTTCACAAAGAAAAGTTATATTATCTAATTGAGTTTTAACTTCAAGATAAACAAACTTTTGAATTGTCACAAGTCTAATTTGATTAAAAATTTTATTTTTATGAGAATCTGATCCTTGTTTACCACCATACCAATCATTAATAACCTTGAATGTAGAATGTATTTGTTTCCAAGGAGAAATAAAAGATTTTTGTTCAAGAGACATTTTTAGTTTTTTAAAAAAAAAAATTAAAGAATAATATTTATTTATATATAAATTTATTAAAATTATATTTTTATTTTCGATCATAAAATTATTTAAAAATTTGTTAATAAATATTATCTGATCATCTGATTTTTTATTTTAATTTTTAATATTTAAGGAACTGATTTTTATCAATTGTGAATAAAAAAACGTAAAAAATATGAATTTCAAAATTTTGATTATTTTGATGCTGTATATTAATATTGTTTATAGTATCCAAATTTTCACAAACAAAACATGCATTTGGGAAGAAACATTTGATAAAGTTAAACATAAAAATGTTCAAGATAATATTGAACAAGAATTAAATAAACTTCTTGATTCTTGGATTGATAAAGACTGGGAATTGTTAAAAGAAAATATTATTTATGAAATAAATTATGAATGTAATGAGTTTACAGTAACTATTGAACGAGAATATGATGATGGTGACAATAACGATGATAATAATGATGATGACGATGATTATGATAATTAATTTTTTTTTATTCTTTATTTTTTTAAAAAAAATATAAATATAAATACAATGTATTTTACAAATTAAGTAATAAAGTTTTTTTTGAGTTTAATTATGGCTACAGTAAAAGAATTAAAATCGTTATTATTATTAAAAAGTATTAAACAAATCAAAGAAGGTATTAATGATTTAATAGAATTAAATGAAGATGAACTATCAGAAAATATTGAAACAGAAACTGAAGAAGAATCTTACGATGATTCAGATTCTGAAGAATCAGAAGAATTAGTTGTAGAAAAATCAAAAACAAAACCTAAAAAGAAAATAAAATTAAATGAAGAGACAAAACCTAAAAAGAAAAGACAACCAAGTAAATATAATATATTCATGAGCAATGAAATGAAACGATTAAAGAAAGAAGGAATTTCATCAGATAAATTATTTTTAACAGCCACTAAAAATTGGCAGAGATCTAAAAAATAGTTTTTTTTTAAACATTCATTATTATTAAAAAAAAATACGTATAAATATAAAGTATTTTAAATTTTTATTTGTTAAAAATATATATTAATAAACAAATTATTAATTATTAAATGATAAAAAAAATTTTACGATCAATTGATTTAAATGATTAATTCTGGTTTATTTCATTTTTGGAAAATCTGTTAATGTTGTAAAACATATAAAAATTGATGCATATATACTATAAATTGATATTTCTTTGTTTCAAATTTGATCATCAGATCATTAAATTTTGTAATGATTATGTTTCTTGTCTGTTTTTAGATTGGATTTTTTTTATTTATATACATCATAATTTTTTTTTGTCATTATGTCACGCTAAAATTTTTTCTGTGTAAACAGTTTTTTGTAAGCAAAAAATGAGTTCTGAAAATTTTTCGAGTGTCAAAAAATATCAAGTTAAGAAAAATAATAAGGTAATGAACATTTTTTCTTTGCTAAGTATTGCATGATTATGTATACTCTCAAATGTAAGTTACGCTGGAGTTGAGTGAGATTTTTGTCTGATTTCCGGAAAATAGTCGCCTCTGTAGATTAGAGAGTTTAGTTAAAGTGAGGTCCGAGACAAGCTTTGCTAAAGGTACTATGAAATTATGATGTACTTATTATTTTTTTTCTTAGAAAAAAGAAATTGAAGCAGCATGTAAGAAATATAAGAAAAAAATTCAAACTTTGTTGAATAATAATAGTTTTGAATGTAGAAGTTATGAAAATGAAGAAGAGATATTTTATTCTGATCGTGACAAATATCTTGTTGCTGATTTTGAAGATTTTAAAATTTTTATTTGTTGCAAATTTAGAGATTATAATAATATAGGTTTTAATGATGTTGAAAGAATAAGTGGGTTTATGAAAAGTTATCACAAAGAAGATACTGGTGTTATAGTAACAAACCAAAATTATTCAGAAAATGCGTATGATCAAGCATATAAAATGAAAATTTTAGTATGTCAAACACAAAATTTACTAGAAAAAATTAAAAAAGAAATAGAACGTAAAAAACAAAAATTATCAGAAGGTCAAAAAGAACCAAAAGAAATAATCGTAGAATTAATTGAAGAAATCATTGATAATAATATAGATAAAGAATAGATTTTATTTTATTTGTATATATTTTTTTAATAAACTTAAATTTTATTATAAATTAAATAGAATAACCATTTTTGTTTCCAGTGATTTTGTCATGAGCTAACTTAAAATTAATAGCTTCTTCTTTAGTCTTAAAACATTTTTGTTTACGTTTTTTATTTTTTTGATAATTGAAAATCCAATAACTATAACTTTTATTTTTATATTTTTTTTTATAAATTCCATTATATCCACTAATATTATTTTTACTTAATCTACGATTTAGTTGATTCTCAATAGAAGTTGTTTCTTTAAGATTAATTTCTAGATTATCACAACCTTCTCTATTTATGTAATCAATCATAGTCCATTCAGGATGAAGCAATCGATGAAATTTTAAAGTTTTTCTTTTATTATCTTGTTTAATATTTGTTGTGATATAATATGTGTTTGTTCTTTTTGGTTTATCAGCAATCCAAATATGTTGTCTGAGTTTGGTATAGTCTGATACTTCACAAAGAAAAGTGATCTCTGGTTTCTGAGTCTTAACCTCTAAGTAAACAAAACCTTCGATAGTTACAAGTCTGATCTGATTATAGAGTTTATATTTTCTATTATGATAGTTTGATTTCTTTCCACCAAACCAATTATTAATAACTTTGAATGAAGAATGAATTTGTTTCCAAGGAGAACTTTCAGTTTCTCGTTTAAAGTTTTCAGCAGACATTTTTTTTAATTTTAAAAATAAAGAAAATAATATTTATTTATATAAAAAATATTTTATTAAGATACAAATAAAAATTATAATAAAATTTAAATAAAAAATTATTTTTTATTTTAAAATATTCTGAAATTCTGGAAATTCGTTAATGATTTTGTTTTTTTCTTCTGTTGTCAATAATTCTTTATCGATTATTTTATCTAACATTTTGTAAAATGGTTCTCTTTCAACTGAATAATTAAAATCTGTTTTGTTTGCTACTAACAAAACTACATCATAAATATTTGATGAATTTTGATGTTTCAAACGTTCTTTTCTTAAATTTTCATTCATATCTAATATTTTGTAAATAATAAGATATGTAAATAATAAAACAAAAAAAATCATTTTAATAAATTATATTTGTTCAAAATTTAAAATTTAAAAAATTTAATGATCTTTATTTATAGATTTTAATTTATACATGAATATTGTAAAACAAAAATTATATTGTTGATGAAAAATAAATTTTAATATTATTTAGTTATTTCTTTTGTGAAATGTTTATAAAAATTATCAGGTGCTTTAAATTTATATCTGTTTAATTTATGAGAGAATTCACAAGTAAATCCAGCATCGATAAACATTTTTTTCTCTGCTTCGAAACTCGGAGATGATGGATCCAAAGTGTAATAATTGATAAGTTTAAATTTTATTTGTTTAACCAAATTTGTTTCTGACATTTTTTAATTTCTTTTTTTTTTTTAGTTTTAAATAAGAAAATTTAATCTTTTTATAGTTTTATTTTAATGTTTTTGTAAAATAATTTTTTAAACAACCAAAAAAATATTAAACATATATTTATAAAAAAATATAAATAATAAACATATTCCACATATTTTATTCAAAAAAAAAAATGAATCAAATACAACGATATAATGAACATATAGATACATTACAAATACAAAGATTTAAAAATGAAATAATAAATTTATATAGGAACAAAAAAACTTATCAAATGATTAATGAAGTTGATTATGTGTATGAACATGAACAAACATGTTTCAAATATTTTTTGAATGAAATAAAAGATGAGATATTAGTATACTTAATGTATAACAGTTTTGCTAGATATAGGATGGAAAAATTCAAAATATATTACGAGAAAGTTGTAGATAGAAATATAAATCTAAATAATTATCGAGATGAAAATAATTTATTATTTGATATAAATTATATGAAATATGTACTTGATAATTGGATTCAATTATCGAAAGAATTTTATTCATGTAAAGCAAATTTTACTAAGAATACTTTTTATTAAAATTTCAAATATAATAAAATATTTATATAAATAACTGTTCAACTTAATATTAAGTAAAAAAAATGAATATAAATTATTTTTCAACAGAAATTTTGTTAATGATTTTTTCATTTATCTTACCTGAAAAAATCACATTATTTTTTCATTACGATTATTTTAATATTAAACATAGTTGTAGATTATGGTTTACAATATGTGACAAGTATTATAAAACTAATTTAATTGAATACCGTTTGATGAAAAAATTTGTTCCTTGTATTCATGAACAACCTGTTTTCTTAAATTATAGATTGAAAAAAACTAAGAAAATACTATGGGTATTGTTTGATTATGAGGGTAAAAAAGAAAAAAGAAAGATTCAAACTGAAGATAATTCCTACTATCTACAATTAAAAAAATATAAATCAAATATGTTTGAAGGATTTTTTTATTTTATTGATTCAAATATTATTAATGAAAACTATATGAAAGATTATTGTCAAAGATGTGGAGCTCTTAAATATTGTTCATATTACTCTATTTATATTCCAAATAATATAAATTGTAATGTAAATAACTGCACAATACATAATTTTTCTTTTACATATAACAACATAATATACGATAATCATCATCATTATTTATGTTTGGAATGTAGTAAACTCGAATATTAAATTTTTATAAAATATTTATTTATATATAAATTTATTAAAAAAAAAATTATAAATACAAGTGATAAAAAAAATAAAAAAATTAATTACAATTATCTTTATGATAAATAAAATTATTACATTTTTCTCTATCAAGTAGATAATTGTCATAATCATCATCTAAACTATTTGTACCAATTGAAATAATATCAGTCATTTCACTTTCACTTTCACTTTCTTTTTCAACCTCGATTTCATTTTGATCAAGATTTGGTTCAGGTTCAGACATAAAATAATTATGATAATAATAATTATTATAAAATATATTTTTTGCGACCTCAAATCCATTACCAAAGAAATCCAAAAGAAACATCAAAAAATCCGACATTTCTTGATAAATTCTTTCAAGATGATTTTTTTCCATAACCAATATTTGATTACGGATAATAAGAGATTCATTTTCTTCGATTAATTCCATATTTTTTTCAAATAGGTTTTTTTTTTCTTCAACAAGTATACTTTTTTCATCCTTGAGACTAACATTTTCTCGCTGCAATTTATTAATAATAAGAATTGCAGTTGTATTTACTCTTTCAAGTTTTTCAAGAGCTTCTTCTTTCAATTGTTTTTCTTGTTCAAAGAGGGTTTTATAGTCAATTGAGGATGCAGCATTTGTTGAAGACATTTTGTTTCGATTTTTTTTTAGGTATGGGTTTGTATATATGGAATTTTTATCTTCGTAAATGAATTGAGACATTGCATTCCGATGCATAAAATCGACACCTTATATATTCATAATTTTAGTAACGGAAAAACCTTTTCATAGAATTTTAAGCATAATTTTAATAATTCCTTATTTAGCATAATTCAAAGAACCAATTATTTTTTATGATAAGATGTGTTTATATACTTTATTACATATGACTATGAACCAATAAGATTTAAGATTCCTAATGTAGATAATATTTATAAATAAATAAATATGATTACTAAGATTTAATCATAAAAGACTTTAATTCGTTTGAAATTAATCTTATCTAAGTTTTCAAAAGAGTCATTAAAAATTACTCGTAATCCTCTTTTTAAATTATTAATTTTTTTTGTTTGTGGATCAAATCTTTTTTTGTTGATTTTTTTCCATTCTTTTGAATGAAATTTTCGAAAGTGTTTTTTTAAATTCTCAATTGAATTCTTGTATTCTTTTTTACAAACAGAACATTCCATTTTATTATTTTTTTGTTCGTAGTAATTAAAAATTTGATGAGAAGAAATTTTTTTCATGATTTTTTATTTAAAAAAAAAAAGAATATCAAATAAAAATTACAATATTTATAATAAAATATGTTGTACAATAGAACTGAATTAAACGAAATTTTTTAAAAAAAAATTAATTAATTAATTTTTTAATTGACATTAGATTTTTATTACTAAGATTAGTTTCTTCTTCTAGAAGTTCAATTTTTTCTTTATTATATTTTTGATCTTTACGAACAAAAGGATTTTTTAAGATAGATTTTTTTGTTTCAACTATAAAAGAAATTAAATTTTCACTATTAAGATTAGTTTCATCATCAATAATTTCGATTTTTTCTTTAGTTTCAAATATTTTTTGATCTAAGTTATTTTTCTGTAGTTTTTCAGATTCAATTTTATCTTTTTTAGATTTTTTTTTATATTTTTTATCTTTATTTTTTTGATCTTTACGAATAAATGAATTCTTTAAGATAGATTTTTTTGTTTCAAATATAAAAGACATTTTGAATATAAGAGTTTATTTTAATATTCAAATTAATAATTTACTTTAATTTATATTTTTTAATATTGTAGATATTTACGAATAAATTTATCCTTCTTATTTTTTTAAAATAAATTTATTAAGTATTAAATTTATCTTTGGTTAATTTTTAGAATTTATTCTAAATTTGGAATGTCTACGTTAGGATGAATCTGATTCACCATAAAATTAAAGCAAAGTTTACTTTTGGTTAATCTTTTAGAATCACATAAATTTAAAGCAAAATCTACCTTTGGTTAATCTGTCTCATGAGAATTTGTTCTAAAATAGGAATTTTGTTTATATCTACGTTAGGATAAATTCAATTCACTGTATAAATTTAAAGTAAAGTCTACCTTTGGCTAATCTTTTAGAACTTACAAGAATCTGTTCTAAATTTGGAATCTTGTTTATATCTACGTTAGGATAAATTCAATTCACTGTATAAATTTAAATTAAAGTCTACCTTTGGTTAATCTGAAATTTGTTCTACTTTTTATATATACGTTAGAATATTGTATAAATGTAAAGTAAAGTCTACCTTTGGTTAATCTGAAATTTGTTCTACTTTTTATATATATGTTAGAATATTGTATAAATGTAAAGTAAAGTCTACCTTTGGTTAATCTGAAATTTATCCTAAATGTCTACTTTAGGATATTGTATAAATTTAAGCTAAAGTCTACCTTTGGTTAATCTGGAATTTATCCTAAATTAGGATAAGTTTGATTACAATATTTATTTTTATTATTAATAAAAAATAAATTTATTAATTTCGATACTTTGGTCAAACAAAACATTGAAAGTGTCATTAATCAAGTTGGTACAGATAAGGTCAAAGAGTTCATATGTAAAATTTCACAAGAAATGGAGCAAAACTCACGAAAAGATGCCAAATTTTGATGAAGACAAAATTGATACTTGCTATGTAGATCAATTTAGAAAATCCCACGAAACATCGAAAATCACGATTTGTGAGAAATTTTATTAAGACAACCGATTTTATGCTACTAACAAAAAATGTGTATCTCTCAAAAATAATATTAGTTTGATAATAGCACTTTGTACATTTTTCTAATAAAATTTTGATTGATGATGATTTTTTATATCACGAATTTTAATATATAAATAATTAAAGTAAGATTTACAGTAATCAATATAAATAAATATATTAGTAAAGTAAAATTTATATAGGACGATTTACATATATCCAAATTAGGCTAATCAATTTTTGTATGACAAAAAAAAATGTTCAACGTATATCCTCACTTTTTACATATATTTTTTTTTGTTGTTGTTTTTTTACCGATACTTTCTTTTTAGTATAGTTTTTTTTAGATAGTTTTTACAAGAAACTTTTTTTTTTAAAAACAGTATATAGTTTTTTTTCTTTTTTCTTGGGCTTTACATATGTGAGAAGTGTTGTGGCTTCTCAACATATGTATAGTTGAATTTAAAGGCCATACATAACTGTAGACGACCTTTAAAATGGTAGACACTTGTCATGCCTGGCCCATACATACGGGACAATAGGTTTAATTCCCCCATACCCAAACGCCTATTGCAAAAACCCCGATAGTATCTTTGGAGGTTATAGACTTTGAATTCTTTTTTTTTCTTCTTTTTTTTTTTTCTTTTTTTTTGTTTTTTTTATTTTCGCGAGAACTTCACATCACGTTTTCGACACTTTGGTCAAAGGAAACAAAGGAAACGCCACTAAGCAAACTTGTCAGGTAAGTATCAAAGAACTTAAATCTCAATTTTCAGCTTTTTTTATCAAATATTCGTTAAGCTATTACGATTTTTCTAAATTTTAAGCAAAACGTTTTTTTTCTTCTCTCTCTCACATAAAATCGATTTCGGAAGGTGTTCAGTAGGTCTAACCCTATGTTACGCTTCTAAGTAAGTTTAAAGGTAAGGTATTCACCTCTTTGTATCTCAAATTTTATCTTGTTTTGTTGGGTATTTATCGAGATATTACAAAAATTCATAAAGGGAATCCCTTGAAAAATTTTTTTTAGGTTCATACAACAAGAAATCGCATTTTTCACAAAATTTTACTAATACAATCTGTTTTACACTCTTAGTAAAAAATGTAGAATAGCTAAAAACACATGTACTTTATTAGAACCACTTTGTAATTTTTTCTAATAAAATTTTGATTTATTTACGATTTTAATCGTCACGAATTTTATTTTTTTTCTTTAAGTTAAAATTTTCATCAAATTCATTTACAAATAATAATTCTTGCTAACAAACATGTCTTTGTGTATTAATAAAAAATGTTTAGCATAAAAATCTACATTAAAATCTAAAGTTTCAGATTTTTTACTTAAATACTTATTTTTTTATATAAATAAATATTATTTTCTTTATTCTTTAAAATTAAAAATGTCTTCTGAAAACTTTGAGCGAGAAACTAAAAATTCACCTTGGAAAAAAATTCATCCAACATTCAAGATTCTTGACAATTGGATGTGGGGAATCTTAAAACAAACTAATAGACATGGAACAAAAGTTTATAATCAGATTAGACTTATTTCAATTGATAGCATATCTTATATTGAAGTTAAAACTCAAAAACCAGAAATCACTTTTCTTACTGATATTAAAAACTACAAATATATTCGATCTCATACATGGACTGCCCATAAACCAACAGGATCAAATACATATTATATTGCAACAAAAATTAAAAAAGATAATAAAAGAAATTTTCATCAATTGCTTCATTCTGAATGGAAAATGATTGATCACATCAACAGAATTGGATATGACAATAGAGAATGTAATCTCAGAGAAACTACTCATAGTCAAAATATGTCAAATTGCAAATTAAAAACAAATAATATTTCAGGATACAATGGAATTAGTTATCATAAAAGAGATAAAAGATGGAGATTTGCTTGGAGAGAAAACAAAAAATTAAAAACAAAATATTTTAAAAATAAAGAAGAAGCAATCGAATTCAAGTTATCTCATAATCATATCACTGGAAACAGAAATGGATATTCTGCATAGATTTTATTTTTATATTTTTGAATTTATAATTTTTGAATATATATTTTTTTATTTATTAATTAAATAAAGGATTATATAAAAAATCTACAATTTTCTATCAAAATCTTTCAATATAATTTTTTGAAAACAACAGTTCAAAAAACTTGTTCAAAAAACTTAGTGTAAATTTTTTTAAAAACACAACCAAAATTCAAAAAACTCGTTCAAAAAACTCATTCAATTTTTTCAAAAACACAAACAACAGTTCAAAAAACTCGTTCAAAAAACTCACTGCAAATTTTTTCAAAACGCAACCAAATTTTTTGATTTGAAAAAACTCGTTCAAAAAACTCACTGCAAATTTTTTCAAAACGCAACCAAATTTTTTGATTTGAAAAAACTCGTTCA
>CAJVPM010001193.1:0-12831 GCA_910592325.1 Scutellospora calospora | reverse complement strand
GAAACCGAAGAGATTTCGGGAAACGAATAAATTTTTAAGTGTCCCAGAATTTATGAAAACAGCTGTAAATCGCAAAATTTATGATCATTTCGTATAATTTTGAGTGTTTGGCATCAGGCGCATAATTTGGCATCGCATAATGCTCCCTAAGGTACCTCTGATTGAACAAATCGGATAAAAAAAACGGCTCGGCTTGTATAACATAAAAACCCCTAAAAAATTTCTCTATCAGGCCAATCAAAATTCATGATCAAGTGTAACACTCAAAACACTAACGCTAATAGCAACTTTTTTAAGTTGATAACGTTTAGGGTCTTATTAGTCGAGCCGTTTAGTCATTTTGCATCTCTAGTAATTATATAATATCAGATATACAATTTATATATTTATTACTGGTAAGAAATTATTATAAACGAAATTATATATCACTTAAACGAATTAATTACGTAGTCTAAATATATATAGTTTATAGGATAAATATTTACTGTTTACAATGAATATTGAATAACATGAAATAGAAGTTAAAATGTTCATCAAAATAATGTTTTATTTACACCTTTCTCTGAATTTGGTATACTTCATAATCCACTATCTCAAATTCGCTTGAAGATTGTCGCAATTGTTTCTCATATACCTGTGGTAAATTTGAGATGTTGCAGAGACAACGCTTTTGGAGATTGGGTCCAATCATTATTAAATCATTTCCAAAGGAAGGACCATATTCCAATTCCTAAATAAAAAAAATGATAATGTTTAGTAACTAAACGTTTATGAATTTACTAATGATGACAAAAATGTATTCGATAATTACCCAACTCACAGCTTTTGCAACAGTGACAACACGACTAAGGATTGCATCTTGAAAATCATTAGTCGGAAAAGAAAAAATGAAACTATCAGATGTCTTTCCCCATACACAATCTACCCGTTTCCATTCTATTGGATTGTAACCTAAATCAATAATCAAAGTCCATCATTAGATTTCAAATAACTTATGAAATAAAATAAAAAAAATCTTGACCAAAAATAAAAATATACCTCCGAGAATTTCATCAGAACCTTTAATTTTCATAACAGAAACGGTATTTTTTATGCCATCACATTGGTTATGAAAATTTGTTGCTAAAAAGCCATCACGATTTCCCCGAAAAAGTAAACGGAAATCATAAGGATTTTCATTAATATTATAAGGTTTAAAATGTAAAGAATCTTTATCCTTTTTATCTATCCAGCTAGATATGTAAGCAGCATGTTTGGAAGTGAGAATTATTGAATCGATATTTGGCCCAAGACGTGGACCCAAAATTTTGCAAGTAGGTCGAAGACTATCCATAGAAAAATAATTTTTCAAATCATCATAAACCTTTGGTTGAGAAATTTTCAGAAGTTTTTTGTATGGTAATAGATGAGTACGATAATTCTTGGCAGAAAATTGAAAAAATCGAACTAATGGCAGACAATCCTTGAGAGTTTTTGCCAATGATTCGACATCATCCTGGCTCCATAATGAAGGATCAAATTTCAATGACGAGTTTTTGTCAAGACCCCATTTCAGCAAATAGTTCCAAAGTTCAACTTCATCTATTTTTAGATCGTCCCGAACAAGAATTTCGCGTAACAATTTCTCAGGAAGACATGTAAAATCGGCAGCCAAGAAAACTACCTCAGGGGAGTTGTTGACGGTATGAGCGCAGAATGCACGTAGCTGTTCAAAGGTTTCATATTTATTACTCACATGATAAATATGAGCAAAATGCTCATTTAACCAGTTACCATGTTGCTCAATGATGAAAGATTGTATGCTGTTGACGAGATCAAGGGTAAGTTTTTCAGCCCCAAGTAATAATTCAAGGACTTCTGATCCTGATCTATGGCCCAAGCTGACCCTTCCACTATAGAAATAACTTTTATTGCAAAATTTTAACGACTTAGCGAAAAAGGAAGGTAGAATGACTTCTAATAAAAATTTTCTTGAAGCCAGAAAATTACTTACCTTAGCAAATCCTCAAAGATCTCACCTGAAATGTCTGGGAGCTCGATATTTTCGTTATTATCATCTTCGGACAAGAGTTCTCGAAAATATTGAGAACGTGAGTAAAGGACAAATCTGTGTGACCGGAACGTTTTCGCGTTAGGTGTTCCTTGTTCGGTCGTTATCGTAATGTCCGTGAATCTCTTTTCCTTGAAAGAAGCTAACAGATCTTCACCAAGGGTAGGATAAAGTTGAGCCGACATTTTTTTATAAACAAAGGTAACCGTGATAAAAATCGCAGGTCAAATATAGAATTCGGTTGTATTGACGAGTGTGAAGTTGACTGAATCTTGCTATTATATAGCATTATCACGAGATACACGAGATACCGGATAAGATGCAAACTACACCGATATGTACATTGTGCTAAATATATCGTAGTTTGTGTAATATGGATTCCAAAATAGTCTATGTCCTACGAAATTTGTTCTAGAAATTTAAAATGTGGAATATTCACATTCTATTACGTATTCGCGTAACACCAGGAACTTTCATTATTTTCAGTTGATTTTTTTCTCCTTAATATTGGAAATTACAACAAAGGTTCTTATTCACAAAGGTCTTCTTCGCAAAGGTTCTTATTCACAAAGGTTCTTATTCACAAAGGTTCTTATTCACAAAGGTTTTTAAATTTCCATGACGTAAATTATATTGAATGAGAAATTTTTTATGGGCTTTTCATATTGTCGGATTTAGACGAAAATCTGAATTTTTTTAGCTCTAACAATAGTATCTGGTATATAAATCACTAGTCTAATAAATTTCGCTATGTCATGCGATTAAAAATCATCCAATTAAATTTCACGATATTAATGTTAACAAAACTTAATTATTTAAAAAATAAAGTTCAAAACCAAATTCAAAATAATCAAATTGCCTAATCTTTTATAAATTTTATTAATATAAATTTGACCGCATTAATTGTAAAAACTTTTTCTAGTTGAAAATTGATTTTGAACTTAAAAGAAATATAAAACTATTTTATAATTGTTATGCCTTTAACAATTGTAAGTAAATTATTAATATGGTATTAAAAAAATATAATATAAAAAAAAGAATAAATATATACATTGCGCCCTGCGATGTTACTAATTTTCGCTTCACAGTAATTATTATAATTTAATAAGATACACTTAGTTTCGCTTTTAAATACGTATACATGATCATGTGATTAAAGAACAAAAAGTTATTCAAACGAAATGACATTATTAATAGATATGGACGAAATGATTGTCATATAATACAGTAACACTTTTCTTGAGTTGTAGCCATTATAAAAACTACACAATCGTTGCTTATAAATTAACAAATTACGCCATCATGCGATACACATACTTTATCGCATAGTAAACAATCGCAAATCACAAATTCAGGGCCATATAAATTTGATCTTTCATCACATTCAAATCACCAAATTAGAGCCTCATAAACCTTCGCTTTTATATTACCAAATTTAGAGCCTTATATATCAGATTTTTATCGCTTTCACCTTAACAAATTTAAAGCCTATTAAATCTGTTGTTTTATCACTTTGCGTCACCAAATCTAGAACCTTATAAGTTGGTTTTTTCATCGCTTCACCTTGCAAATTTAGAGCCTTATAAGTTTGGTTTTCTTGTTGCTCTTATTTCATCAAATTTAAAGCCTTATACGTCTAGTTTTTTTTTAACGCTTTCAAACTACCAAATTTAAAACTTCATAAGTTGATTTTTTCATTGCTCTTATCTTACCAAATTTGGAGGTTGGCTTTTTTTCGTCACTCTCATTCTACCAAATTTAGCTACATAAATTTAGCTGTTTTTTATCGCTTTACTAAGCTCAGAGTCTCATAAGTTTATTTTTTCTGCTTTTACCTTAATAATAACCATGAAACCAAATGAGACTATTATAACAGACGACATTTCAAACTATAATCTGAAAAAACTAACAGAAATAGAAAGATATGTCTGTTCTGATAATATTGAATATTCTGTGCAAGCATCGATTAAAAATGTTAGCAAAGAGAATAATGATAATGAGACATTAGCTTACCAGATAAATGTTGACTTAGAAAACTACGATAGTGATACGCTAGCTACTACAAATAGTAAGGTGATAGTTGCTTCTGAAAATATACCTGCAGATACTATATTCGATTCATGGACGGATGTTGAAACTTTTTTTGAGGATTATGGAAAACGAAAAGAATTTGCTATAATCAAATATCGCGTAGAGAAAAATAAATCTGGATTAATTCATAAACGAACTTTTATTTGTGAATTTGGAGGCAAATACAAGCCTAACAAGAATCAAATAAGTGCTCAAAATAGCAAACAACGGAATACAAAAACAAAAAAAGTTAATTGTCTATAGCATGCAAACCTTTCTTATAGAGAATCTGGAACATATATTTCTATTACCACAATTGTAAATGAGCATAATCATAATATCAACCTCGATACCCAAGAATTTGGGTTTAAATACTGTTCTCTTAATGAAGATACTTTGAAAGAGGTAGAAATTATGACTAAATATAAGAACCTATCTATTACAGTACAACAGAGTATACTAAAAGGGCGTTTCCCTGATTTGAATTTCCAGGATAGTGACCTTAATAATGCTATTCAAAAATTTAAAAGAAAAGAAACTATAAATAAGACGAATGATACATCTGACCTGCTTAGTTACTTGTTAGTAAACAAAATGAGCGATCCTAGGTGGTCTGTAGAATTTGAATTGGATGAAGATAATCAACTTATACGACTATTTTGGATATCACCTGAGCAAATCGATCTATGGTTGAAATATTATGACGTAGTTATCAGTGATAATACAGCCAAAACTAATATATATAAAATGCCTTTAGGGTTATTTGTAATTGTCGATAATAATGGAAAAACACAGCTTGTTTGTCAAGCCTTAATAAGCAATGAAACTCTTGATACCTATATTTGGGTTTTAACTTGCATAAAAAATATAACACAAATGGAACCTTCTATTATATTTACTGATGCAGACCTAGCACTTGATGCTGCGATACGTATTACCTTTCCCAAGACTTATGCTGCGCACTGTATCTTTCATATTGAGCAGAATTTACCTAAAAACCTTAAGTCTAAACTAGATAATAAATGGGAAGATTTCATGAAAACATTTTATAAGTACCGTAACAGTCTCTGTGAGCCACTTTTTCAAAAACGCTAGAATGATATGATTAATAAATATCTGATGGCAAAAGATTACTTATTGCGTATTCTGTATTCAAGTAGTCGGTCTTGGGCTCATGCATATCTTTCAAAAATATTTACAGCTAGCATTAAAAGTACGTCTTGAGTTGAATCTTATAATTAGGTCATAAAAAAAGAAATCAAATCTAATTGTACATTGTGTGAACTTGTGGATCATATTGATCAATGTCTAAATGCAGAGACACAATGGAATAAATTTCATCAGTATAAGAATTCAATAATGTTTGCAACCACATCTACTACTGATAATGACCTTTTCTCAATAGTAACTAAAAATATTGACAAATATCTCACAGAAGCTGTTAGTAGTATAATTAAGGATGAGATAACACAGTGTCTGTTTCTTACAGCTAACATAATTGAACTAACACTTGACGAATTTAATTCTGAACAAGAGGTTGAAGAAGAAATTTCATGTAGATTTCTTGAAGATAACTATGATGCATGCAAAATTACTCTTAATGCTATAATAGACGAAGTCAGAAGAGAAAATATCAAAGAAATCTAGAGGGTTTTTGATATTAGAGAAAAAAATTATTTTGTACATTTTATAGTTATTTTAAACCTAATATCCTTCTTATGTTCATGCCTTATAATTATTTCAAGAGGACTTACCTGCTGGCATTATTTTCATGTAATGATATACTCAAAAATTGCAGCCTTTTACATATCAATGATTTCTTCACGATGGTGCAAGGACCTCTATCAAGAAAATCAGACATATAAAGATGAGAATATTATATACAATTACGAGAAGAGCAATATTGAAACATGTGATAATAGAGAAGTTTTTCTAATCCAAAGGCTATCTACAGTTGCAGTAACAACTCCGCCTACAAAAAAAGCTTTACAGAAGAGAAATCAATATAGCAGAGTTTGAGGATTAGCTCGTGAGGCAACGTTGTTAGCAGTAGATACTGATGATAACGAGATTCTTAATATTCTTCAAAGCTATATAACAAGGAAAAAAAATGAAAGGGACATATCGAATAATAACACACAAAACAAAGAGAAGAAAAAAAGTCCTTTATATCCGATTAATATACAAGATGCTTCCAATTTGCAGAAATTTTCTTAATCTATTGATGATCATGCTATGAATGAAAATCAAATCACATCAGAAAAAAAAAATGAAGACAGCTATAATGAAGTATTGGATAGTGATGAAACAATTAGCATCCAAGTTCCATAAAGCATTCAAAATCTACTTCATATTATTAGAAAAGGAAGACCATCCAAGCGTCGTTATATGAGTAGTATAGAAAAGGAACAAAATTGAGAAGGAACTTCTCCTAGGGGCTCTTATAGGTATCATCAATGTGGAGAAGTAGGTCATAACGCAGCTTATCACAAGCGAAGGAGAGACAATAATTAGTGAAAATACCAAAATTAGAATATCAATATGTAGGCTTATTTCCTAAATTAGTCTGATTCTTCTGTGCTGTAATACAAACATTTTGCTATTGGAATCAACATTAGATGTTGTTATAACTTGAATTAGTTAAATCATATTAAGCATGCTAATATTAACTACGTATATTTAGCTATTGTATTTTGGTGTTTTTGCCAAGACAATTTCATAAATAAATTTTTTATTGATTTACTCGGTACACCTGAACTTAAACTTTAATTGGTAGACTAAATTTTTTAGATAATAACTAGAAATATTACAATGTAACTTAAGTACAGATAGTCACTTTACTGAAAGGACATATTCCTGACAAAGTTAGTATAATGCTAGCTGATTTAGTTAGTATGATATTCTTTCAGAAAAGTGATTTTCAGAAAATTGTACAGTAATTAGAATATAGCTCAGATGATTTGGGATAGCTTGAACTATATCATAGTATTAAATTGGCTTTTACGTATTTATTACTTTATTATTATTGTCAAAGTTGCTTAAGACTAATTATTATATAGTTTGAATCAACTAAATAGTTTAGGCTATATCTCTAATAGTTATGTAATTTCAAATTATTGATGCCTCTTATTATAATATCAAAGTACAAGTTTTCAAAAGTTGTGAATAAAATTCTAACAAATGTAGCTGATTTTGTTAGAAAATTATTATAATTATTATTAGTCTTATATCGATATATGTTTAATTAAAATTTAATTTAAAAAGTGATAAATAATTGCATCACCCCCTGGATGCAATAAATATTTATATTGCGAAGTGTGATGTCTAATTAAGTCCTAAAAAAAAAAAATTTTCGAATTTAAAAAAAAGGCAATTGCTAATTTTAACCAGAGAGATTTTCTCTGTATGATATTAGCCAATAAATTTGCAGGATCAGGTATAATGTGTTATGTAACAAAACAAAGAAATTTTTAAAAAAATGCCAATATCTCAAAATTTTGCCTATGAAACCACTTTTTGGGTTCTAACAAAAAAAATTCCTTGCTAAATTTTGCATATTCTAATGCCTAGATAAAATCTCAGGCTATACCCTAACCCTAAAGTAAAAGAAAAGAGTTTTTTTAAAATACGATTTATTAGCTAATATTATATAGAGAGGGGAAATCCTCCTAGTTAAATGTAGTTATTTTCTAAAAAAAAATTTAAAATATTTTATTTAAAATGCTTTGTTATTATAATTTTAGCCTTTTTAAGTATTTTGAATTTTTTGGTTTCTATTATACTATTCATAATTATTTATTATTTTTCATAAAGAATTATAATTTTTATAAATTAAGTTAATCTATTTTTCAATATTCGACTATTAAATATTCATTTCAATGATTGATTTTATATGTTCTATTAATAAATAAAGTTTTTTTTTTTTGCAATTTATAAGTTCTTGATGATTTAAAATATTAATATTAGTTTAACAAAGTTTTTAATAATTTGAAATATTAATATCATTTTTTTTTTAACTATTTCAGATTATAAAATCTGAAATGCGTGTAGCACTCTTTTTATTAATAACTATAAATATAATATTTATATATTAATGAGACTAAACTAAATATTTACAAATTTTTTTATAGATAGGTTTCATGAAATTTTTGTCATGAAATAAATTAATTTTTTTGGAAATTCTGTTTTTTGTTAGAGCTGCTATTGCTTGTTCTGAGTATTTTATATCACCCTATTTACAAGCTGCATAACAATACTAGATATCGTAAACTGTATGTATATATATCTATAAAAGTATATTATAAGTTTTTATGTTTCTTGTATAGTTGGTAAGAAAGATTCTTTCAGTAGAAGATAGTATAGTTTCTGTTCACCTTGTTCTTAAGAACTTATAGGCTTCTGTCTAAATAAATTTGCTGATTTTACAATCTGTAGCTAGATGATTAATTTTTTATATTTGATCTGTATACTAAAGACATTCTCCTGACTCTGTTGTTATAAAGTATTAGAATCTGTATTCTAATAGCAGAGCTCTATAAAAAAGTCACCAGAATATATTTTTTGGAGGATCTAGGCGTATATTCAATCTGTATTCTCAATTTGAGTAACTTGTTTAGAACTATGTTTTTTTAGAAGTTCTATTATAAACCTTACTATAACTTCAGAGGTTTTTTTCTTATCAATTTCTAAATCTGCTAGATTTTAAGGTCATCTAGATTCTGTTATGATCTTTCTCCTGACCTTTTTTTATACTAATAGGTATAGTTTCTAGTTAGTTAGTCAGACTTTAGACCTAATAGATTGAGCGAGTAATGCCTCTTCTATTAAAATATTTCTTTTCTAAAATAGTGAGCAAGAGATTTTTTCTCTTTTAATTTTTGCTCATAGGAAATCACTTGAGATTAGTTTTAGCCAGACTGATATAAGTTTTGCTTCTAGCAGATTGCTAACTATTGGTGTTTGCAAACTTTCTTAGTTATAGAGAAGCAAAAAAGTAGAATATCTTGGTAATATTTTAGAGTTACCTTTGATCTATAGAGTAATAAGCCTATTGATTTCTGCTATTTGTTTTTTGTTAGGTAGTAGTAAGTAGGCTATATACCAGATCTTTGAGAGGATTAAGGAATTTGCTAGTAGAATTCTTCCTTTAAGTGAGAGGTTTCTATAGATAAGTTTTTCTAAACTAAGTTTAAGCTTGCTTATCATTTTATACTACAGATTCTGTTTATATAAACTATTATTTTTTATACTATAGCTCAGAACTGTAACGAAATCTTGTTCTTCTAGTTTTTTGAATTAGGTTTCTTCTGAAAATTCTACTCTTCTAGCAGTATTAGTAAGAGGCATTAAGCAAGTTTTTTGCTTATTAATTCTTGAATTTAAGGTTTTTTCATATTTATCTAATAGATTTAGAACTATTGTTCAATTTGAGAGAGATCTAATACCAATCATCAGGTTATTAGTATATGCTATACATTTAAAGTAATAATTATCAATTTTAATACCAGTAATCTCTTTGTCTATTAAGTTAAGTAGTAGTTCGAATATGAGTACATATAGTAATAGAGAAAGAGGATCTTCCTATCTAACTTCTCTTTCTACTTTGAAGACATTTAATATGTGTTCTGCATCAATAATGTAGGCTTCTTGACTATTAAAGAGGTTTCTTACTAAATCTCTAAATTTCTCATTAAAGTTCATTTTCTTTAAGACAATTTGTAGAAATTCATGACTTATTCTATCAAAGCTTTTTGCTGGTCTACAAAAAGTATTTAATAGTTTTTAAATTCATCTTTCTGATTTTTTTGGAATCATGAGAATATCTAAAGCTATATTTGTGATTAGTTTTTTTGCGATGAAACCTTGTTGGTGTTGAGAGACTATTATTTCACAGATTGTGTTCAGCCTATTTACAATAATCTTCATGAAGATTTTTGTATCACAGTTTACTAAAGATATAGATCTCTAGTTGTTTATATTATGGAGTTCTTTTGATTTCTTTGGTATTAATATGATTAGATTCTTGCACTATGAAGAAAACATTATTCTTGTATCTAGAATTTGGTTGAAAATTAATTCTAAAGCTAGAGTAATAAGTTCTTTAGTGAGTTTGTAGAACTCATATATGAGGCTGTCTAAACTTGGAGATTTGTTATTTGATAGCTTTTTAATTGTTTTTATAATTTCTTCTTATAAGATATATTCTACTAATTTGCTATTCATTTGTGATAAAGTTTGCAGGAGGTCTTCAGTAATTTGCTCTGCTATTCTCTAGTTAATTTCTTCTTTACTATAAATTAAAGTATATTGTTTTTTAATATAGTTAAGTACTTCTTTCTCATTGTTTTGTATTTGCGATAAGGGAATTTGAATTTCTGCAAGAGCAAAGCTTGAATTTCTACTTTTATAACGAGTATAAAAATATTTAGTAAATTTTTCTTCTATTTTTATTTACTTCACTTTTAAGCATTGTTGCTATCTATTTGCTAGATTTGTTAGCTCTGTTTGGATTTGTGAATCTAATGTATCCAAAGTAATATAAAGATATATTCTGTTAGAATTTTTTGCTATTGCTTCTTTTGTTTGACTAATCTTTTTGTTTAGACTTTCAATTTTATCTTCAAGAGCTTTAGGCTTTTTAAATACCTTAATAATTGATTTGATATAAATCTTATACATATCTCATTTTGTTGCTTTCTTAACCTCTTTGATCTCATCTAGAACTTCGTTCTTTAGAAAATCATTCTTGAAAAGAGCTACATCAAATCTCTAATAAGCTAAGTATCTAGATTCTTGTTTTAGATTTAGTATATATTCTACCAAAAGGTGGTCTGAGTTTCCAAACTTTGTTCAGGTTTCTAATTTTAGATAACTATAATTTTCATCTATAAAGATATAGTCAAGTCATGTTGCTATTAATTGATTGTTTCTAGTTTTCTGATGAAAAGTGAAAAATAGATTTTGGTTTGAGAAAGATGCAGAATCAATAAAATTTTTAGTGATATTTCTAAGTAAATTCCTTGAGAGATTATTTTAGATATTTGCTCAACTTATTCTATTAATAACTGAGTTTAGATTTGTGTTTAAATCTCCTGCTATGATGTTTATCATATTTTTTTTTCTTTCAATATCCTAGCTATTAAAGAATACTATGCTATTCAATATATTTAGTGAAGCATATATATTGATGATATGAAAGGAGAACTTCTTAAAAGTGAAGTGTGTTGAGATTATTCTATCTTCTTGAGATTTTTTGATATCTTGAAGTTTTATTTCTTTGTTTTTTGCTAAAATTATAGTTCTACCTGTTCATATAGAATTGAAAGACTATTAATCTTTTAGAAATTGCTAAGTAGCTATATCAAAGATATTTGTTTTTTGTAAAAGAATAATATCTAATTTATAGGATTTTAATAATGTTAATGTTTTAAGCTATTTGTTCAGATTATTTAAGCCTTTGATATTTAAAGTAGTGATTTTGATTGTAGAGTTAATTATGATAAATGGATTATTAGTTTTTAGAGTTACTCTATATCTTTTGTCGTAGTTCATCAAGTTGGTTTTCCTTATTTGTTATCTTTTTTTTTTTTTTTTTTTTTTATTTTTTTTTTTTTTCAACAAGCTGTTCACAGATTTTTATTAAGTATTATTTTTAAGTTATATTTGTTAGTGATGATACAATTAGCTACATGTACAACTTTAGTCATTGTCTATTTACAGGTTTCACCATATAGGTTACCTACCAATTGTCATGCCTAGTATCTGCCTGTAGATACTCTATTTAAACCCTCTGGCATCACAGTAAAACTCTATTTTTAACCTATTTGTTATCTTATAAAACTTTAATTCTATGTGTTTTGTTTTTTTACATATGACTATAGTAAAAGTTGTATCTTCTATATTTTCTTCTATATTTGTTTGATTATTTTCAGAGTTAGAGTTACTTTTTTCTAAAACTGAGTTTGAAGCAGATATATTTATTAATTCTTCTTCTAAAGTCGAAGAATCAATATTAGTATCTATTTTGTTTTCATTAGAATTTTCTTCTATATGAGTTTCTTGTTCTTGAGTAGGCTCTATTTCCATATTTGTGTTTAGTAACAAGATCTGAAAACTAGAGTTTTCTTGTTTAGAATTAGTTGAGATTCTATTTGAAGTCTCTGTTGCTATCTCTTTTTGTTTATTCTTGTTTTTAAGTTCTTAGAAGTGTTATCTTAGATTTTTAGCTTCTTGGAATTGCTCACAGTTTCTTTTAATATATCCTGTTTGGTTATAGAAAAAGCAAACTTTTAGAGCTTCTTTCTATTCAGTAGTTACTCTGTTGTCCTCAATGAATATGAAGCGAAGAATTCTTGTTTCTAATTCTGGATTATCTGTATTATCGAAGATGATTATCTATTGATCTGTTATATATGAAGTGCTTTCAATCAGTAATGGTTTAATTGAAGAGATCTTTTCAAAGTTTTTAAATACTTCTTTAACTAGATTTGAGATATGTTCTTTAGTTCTTAGCATAATATTACTAACTTTTACTGGGAGGAAAGAGTTTCTAGCATCTGTAGGAATATATCTATAGTAAACCTCATTGAAAATCTTTTTTTTTTTTTTTTTGTTATTAAGGTGGCTTACATTGCTGAGCGAATTTTATTAGTTTGATATATGAGGTCCCACATGGGGTTCCCCTACAGTTTGTAATTACATGAAGAGTGTAC